>PVIJ01023650.1:0-13857 GCA_004024925.1 Scalopus aquaticus | reverse complement strand
GAAAGACATCCCTTGTTCATGGATTGGAAGGATTAACATTATCAAAATGGCCATCCTACCAAAAGCAATTTACAGATTTAATGCTATCCCAATAAAAATCTCAATGACATTCTTCAAAGAAATAGATCAACTACTGATGAAATTCATATGGAACCACAAAAAACCTCGCATAGCTAAAGCCCTCCTAACTAAAAATAAATATGTCCATTTATAAATTGAAAATGAGATCTAAAAAGGTAGAACATAATCACAGCGTCTTAGAGGTAAAATATCTCACAGACCATTTTTGTCCAATATTATCTTCAATGGCAAAAGATTGAAAGCCATTCCCTTAAGATCTGGATCAAGGCAAGGATGTCTACTCTCAACATTGCTTTTCAATATAATACTTAAGTCCTAGTTAGTGTAGTAAGACAAGAGAAAGACATACATGGAATCCAAACAGGGAAAGAAGTAAAACTGCCACTATTTGCAGATGATATGATGATATATTATAGAGAATCCTAAAAACTCCACAGAAAAACAAATAAAAGTTATATACCAGTGTAGTAAATTAGCAGGAAACAAAATCAACACACAAGAATCATTAGCCTACTTATATACAAACAATTAATCTGAAGAAGAAATCAAGAAAACCATCCCTTTTATAATCAAAACAAAAAAAAATCAAATACTTAGGAATAAACCTAACAAAAGAGGTGAAGGACCTATACAAAGAAAATTATAACACATTGCTAAAAAAATAGAAGACACAAAGAGATGGAAAGACATTACCTGTTCACCGATGGAAGAATTAAAATTATCAAAATGGCCATCCTACTGAAAGCAATTTACAGATTCAATGCTATTTCAAAAAAAATTTCAATGACATTCCTCAGAGAAATAGAACAAATATTGGTGAAATTCATATGGAGTCACAAAAAAAAAACCTTGACTAGCCAAAGCTCTCCTGACTAAAAAGGAGAATGAAGGTATCACACGCCCAGGCTTTAAACTATACTACAAAACTATAGTAATTAAATATGTATGGTGCTGGAACAAAAAAGGACACACAGACCAATGGAATCAAACAAAAAACCCAGAAATATTCAAATATATATGTACAACTAATCTTTGACAAAGGTGCAAAGAAAATGCAATGGGACAAGGATAGTTTGTTCAATAAATGGTGCTGGGAAAACTGGACTGCTACATGCAAAAAAATGAAGCTAGACTATTACCTCACGCCATGCACAGAAAACAACTCAAAATGGAGAAAAGATTTGTACATAAGATCTGAACCAGTAAAATAAATATTAGAAAATATAGGTAAAACACTACATGACATACATCTAAGTAACATTTTTAAGATACATCCCCACAAATAAAGAAAGTGAAGGAAAAGATGAACAGCCAGAACTACATCAAATTAAAAAGCTTCTGTACAGAAAAAGATTCATCAGCAAAAACAAAGAGACACCCTACTGATTGGAAAAAGAAAATTTGCACACTACACTTCCGACAAGGGATTGATCACGAATATTTATAAAGAGTTTATGTGACTCAACACTAAGTTAACAATCCAGTCAAAAAATGGGCACATATACACAATGGAATACTATTCAGCATGGAAAGAAGATAAACACATGCAATTTGCAGCGACATGGATGGAATTAGAGGGGATCATACTCAGTGAAATAAGCCAGAAAGAAAAAGAAAAATATCGAATGGTTTCACTTATAACAGGACTATAGGGAGGCCGGGTGGGAGAGAGACAATCAGTGGGCGGCGGGGGGGCGGGGGGGGCGTGAGGGAGGCGGAGGGAGGGAAGGAAAAGGGCACAAAATGGAATAGAAAAGAACACAAGGGACCATGAAGATGGATCACGGGTGAATTGGTGGTGGGCTACCCAAGGGGAATACAAAATGTAAAAGACATAAATAACAATAAAAATATATATTTATAAAAAAAATGGGCACAAGAGCTAAAAAGACACTTTTCAAAAGAGGAAATGCAAATGGCCAACAGGTATATGAAAAAATGTTAAACATCACTTGTAATCTGGGAAATGCAAATCAAAACCACAATGAGATGCCACCTTATACTAGCAAGATTGGTACATATTAAAAAAACAGGAAACAACAGTTGATGGAAAGGATGTAGAGAAAAAGGAACTCTCTTACACTGCTGGTGGGAATTTCAACTGGTCCAACCACTATGGAAAGCTGTGTTTCTAGCAAAGGAGAAAGAGCCTTAAATGTAATGTGCATGCAATTGTCACAGAGCAAAGATGCCTCCCTTTCTAGTGACCAGTTCATCAGCATTTTTCCTCAACTTTTAATTGTCATACATATATAATTAATCAGAAAATAATGACACACCAATTTAGATGTATATAATAAACTTAATGGCCTTATGGATTCCTATTCAATAAAAGTATTTAAAATGTTTAATCAGAAAGTTAAAAATCAAATAATTGATACATCTCTATCTTTTTGATTCCCACAACAGTTGATTCAATATCCCTTTTAAGAAAAGACTCAATTTCTAAAGCACTGAGGTACAATTTTGATGTTCTTGTATTTTCTTCTAGAAGCATAGAAGAGAATAGATGTTAGCTTGTTGCATTATGAATGTGCTCACAGCATAACTTTTTTCTCGGATTAAAAAAAATATTAGGATGGGACTCAATTGCAAAAAAGTTGACTATGCATTCTATAATTTTTCTACCTCAACTCTGCCAGTTTTCTTGAATCTTTAAAATGTGAGTTGTGTAATAAAAACTATAATGTATTTGGGTCTATCCCAAATTTATAATGCCCTAATATTTCTACAGTTAATGTGGAAATGATACAAATGTTAATAGTGTGCAATACTTTTCACTTGTTATAATTGGTAACAGGAATGCAAAATTATACAAAAGTATCACACAGTAAGGGATATCATTTTTCCAAACAAGGAGACATTGATAATTTAAAGTCTTTAAAAGGTAGCGATATTTTTATCATATTATTAAATATATAACAAGCAACCCAATTGGGAGGGTATATAAACAATTGAAAAGAAATTTTTTTTCTGGGATTAATGATCAAAGGACAATACACACAACAAAGGTGTGTTGTAGAAAAGGGAACCACTTAACCCTGTTTGGGAATGCGACGGGTCCTGCCCTTATGGGAAGCCGTGTGGAGGTGTCACAAAACATTAAACATGGATCTGCTATTCAATGAATTAATTCCACTTCTAGGCATCTATCAAAAAAAAATGCCAAAAAGCACTTGGAAAGAAAATTTGCACTGCCATGTTTACTTCAAGGCTGTTTACTATTGTTAAACTATGGTAAGAATCTAAGTGATCCAGAACAGATAAGTGGATCAAGAAGATGTGGTTTATATAGACAATGGAATACTACTCAGGGATCCAAAAACATAAATGACATTTGTAGTAACATGCATGGAACTTGAAGGGGTGATGCTCAGTGAAATGTCAGAAGGAGAAAGCTAAATACCGATGGTCTCACTTATTTGTGGAATATAAAGTAACTAAATTAATCGTCAGATAAAAACAAGCTGAAAATTAATCCCTGACAGCTGACTTCAGAACTGAGACACAAAGAGGGGAAGTCATGGGAGAGGAATAAGGTCAGGAAAGGGGGAGGCACAATGCTCTGTGGTTGTGGAACCCGAAGAGTGGGTGTGATGTGTCCTATGGTGGTAATACCTGAGGGGGCAACCTCAGTGTTACCTTGGTTAAAAATGAATGAATGAATGAATGAATGAATTAAAATATAGCTCATATACTATAGTTAATGAAGGACGAAGGGCCAGAATAGTTAAGAACATGGAGATTATTAAGATTTTTCCTATTGTATGAAAAGTTGATCTTCTGACCTTCCTGGAAAAAGTGAACCTAATTTAACACCAAAATACATTGTGTTTTGAAAAATTAACACACTTTTCACTTAAGTGAAAATCTATCTTGTCTATGCTAACTCTGTCTTAATTTTACTAATTAAGATGCTGGGTAAGGGTCTTTGGGCGGGAGAGAATAAACAATGCTTGGGAAGTGTCCTCAGAGACACACATGTAAAGAGCACTGGCTTGAAAATCCAGCCAGGTGTGCTGCAGTAAACATCAGGTCAAAGGGTAAAAGGCAGCTGTGTTTTCTTGTCATTTAATCATTTTAGGACTTTATAGGATGTTAAGGGCTATTTTTTTCTCATTTATTAATTCTGAAAAACAAATAGTTGGTGGTTAATGTATATCTCTATTCAAATATCAAATGATAATGGAAAAGCCAAATATTTATCAGCCATTGTTAATATTTTGTGGAATAAATATTTTAATTTTGGCTATTTTTCATTTTTTTTGATCCAAAAGTACTTTTCATCTCATGAGCATAATTAACATTGAGCATATCATAAACATGATATTATATATAGAAAATTCTAAAGGCATGGTTACTTGTGACTACATAAATATATTGCTATTATGTATATTCATGTATTTTCTTGTAAAAACATAGATATTAGACTGCTTTTTAGTTTTTCTCATACTTTCTTATTTGAGTAGAAGAGTTTTATTTTCTCATCTGCAAAATTGTTGCATCTTATGGTCCCCAAGGACACTGCTCCCACTGATGTCTCTGTAGGACTTTGCCAAAATTCCCTTCTCATTAGAGTCATTATCATGTTGCACTTTGGTCACAAAGGGCTCTTTATTCACCTAGTTGATCCTTGCACATCCACAAAAGTCAGATAACAAGGCATCTTAATTCATTGTGCAAAATTTATGTCCTGAGATATCATCAATTATGTTTTTTGAAACTCTTAGAAACCACCTTACCCTTGTCAAACTTTTAAAATAGGTGTTTTGCTTTTTGCACTAAGAAACAAGAAATTGATTCCCAGAGTTGTAGTGGGATAAGATATCCAAGAGTGTCTGTGTGTGGGGAAATCATGGAAGATCCTGCTGTCATGTTTGTTCCAAAATATGTCATAGAAACATGTAAAACAGTGTGACAGGACATTTATGGAGAGATTGACTGTCCGTACACTTTTCATTTGCATCTTGAGATGCTCAAAACTGTATATTCAACTAAAGCCAGTTTGTCTTCCATGAGTGTATGTTTTTGTTTGTTAATTTCGGTGTTTTTAGCCAACATTCTAGTTTTTTGTCTCAGTAAAATATCAGACTTCTTTGTTTAAGATTAAAATGATAAAATAGAAGAGTTATATCTGATGTTATTTTGTCCTATAAATGTAAAATGTAAATGTAAAGTGATTAGATTCATTAGTAACGTTTGTTGTGTGTATCAGTAAGATTTGGATCAGTTCCTGTTCACTCCTTTTTCTTCATAGCAAGAGTAGCTTCAATCATAGTAAATAGTATAGATACTTTTCTTTAAAAAAGATTTTCTTTATTTATGAACAGAAAAACTGTGGTAAGACCCCAGGTGCAGACAGGTGAGAGGATTTACCAGGGAGAGAGCAAGGAGCATAACAGGCAGATCCACTGAAATCTACTGCTAAGGGGAACAGTGGGCAAGACAGGAGAGGTCTGCTGCACTAAGAGGGTCAGCTCCCTGGCCGGGATCAAAATCAGGCCATTGCTTGTGATGGGCCTTCACTATGGTAGCACTGAGACTTAACCCCTATGCCACCAGGGAGGCCCTACTATAGGTTCTTAGGAAGTGGATCTGAACAATATCATGAGTATGCTTTGAAATGGAATGATTTGAATGATTCAGAAGTGATCTACCAATAATGTAATTTTCACAAATCACTATTTGTGCCAAATACAGCCATATTTTTCTTCATTGTAAGTATGAAATTGGCTGCAATATTGTCATCATAGTTCACTAACATCATTAAATGTAAATTCTCCTGGAAGTACATGGATAAAAAATACACCTGATTTCATTTACTTTATCAAAGCCTGCATAGCATTTAGATAAAAGAGAGGATATACATTAATGATTAAAAGGAATGCTGTAGAACCTGTGACATGTATTGAGTTAGTAAAGTCCTGTGGGATTAAGAAATTTTGTAATTTGTTTCAGAAAGTTATCTTGTTGCATTGTAAATGTGTTCACAGCATAAAATTTTTCTATGATAAATGAAAAATGACTATATTAAGATGTGACACAATTTCGAAAAGATGGACTGTGCATTCTTTGTCTGTAAATTTTGTATCTTGGTTTCTATCACACAAATATAATGCCCTAATATTTCCACAGTTAATGTTGACATGATACAAAAATCAATACTATGTATAATCTTTTCATTTTTTATAATTGGTAATAGAAATGCAAATAGTAAGAGTATCTCAGATTAAAGGTTATCATATCTCCCCCAAAGTGAAAATGATGACTTTAGATTTTTAAAATGTCATCATTTTGTTAAGTATATATACAAAGGATCCCATTGGGAAGGTAAATAAGCAACTCAAAAGAAATATTTTCTAGCATTAATGTTTAAAAGACACTATTTATTCAGTGCATTAATAAGATTAGCTCATATACCATAGTTTGATGAAAGGCAAAGTGCCAGTATAACCAAGATCATTTAGCTTATTAAAAATATGTAAGAGAAGGAAGGACAACTGTGGGTCATTATTACATTTGTTTTATTTTGAAAGACAAATTTAAATTTAATATAATGATATAAAAGCTATTAAATTGACCACATTATAATATATTTCATTCAGCAAATATTGGAAGAGATGGTTGAAAATTTACTTATTTTTCATACACATTGTGTGGCATCAGGCAGCTAATATATCTGGGGACAGACTGCCTCAATATGTAAAAGCCAACACAAGGTAAATAATATGAACAGACTCAAAAATAACTGCATAAAATGGTAAAGGATGTGGCTAAATAGTTATGGAGTTGTGTCCATGGATTATAAAATATAGATCACTTGCTCCTAAAAAAATTAAAACTTGTAATTTTCCAAAAGACATTAGGAATTATTTAATTACTATAATTATATAATTATTGTTGAAGTTCACCGATAACTTTTTTTTTAAAGATTTTATTTTTATTTATGCATATAAGCTGGGTTACAGACCAGAGGTGTGGGGCAGAGAGAGGGTTCACCAGAGACAGAGTGGGGAGCAGAACAGGCAGATTGACTGAAACACACTGCTGAGGGGAGCAGCGGGCGAGGCAGGAGAGGTCTGCCACGCCATCTTCCCGGCTGGACGTCAAACTCGAGTCACCACTGCCCACAGCTCCACAGTACAGTGCCTAACCGCTGCGCCACCGGGGAGGCCCAATAACTTTTATTATATTTATTTAAATGACATGTTTCCAGTAATCATGTTTAGATTACTGAGAGAAGCTTTCATGGGGCATTAAATAAAGTAAATCGTATGTTCATTTTTGTGATCACAGAGCGCTCTGTAATGGTGGTGTTCTACTAACTCTTCCACCACCCACACAAAGTAAAGACTTTTTCAACATAAAAATGGCTCTTCGTGAGCCCAGGAAATATTACAAAATAAACAATATTCTAAGCTGTTGGATTAAGATTTCTCTCTCTTGGAAAAGTTGATATTTTGACCTTTCTGGACAAAGTAAGCCAAAAATAATTGCCTTTTGAAAAATGAATGCAATATTCACTTAAGTGAAATAATCTAACTTGTCTATGTTGACAATTTTTACAAATTTTTACTAATCAAGATGCTGTGTACTGGTTTGGACATGGAGAGAATAGACAACACTTGGTAAGTGTCCTCAGAGACACACATGTAAAGAGCACTGATTTCCAAATGTGTCCAGGTGTGCTGCATAAACATCAGGTCACAGGGTAAAAGTTGGCCTTGTTTTCTTTTCTCTTCTTTCCTCATCAGCATTTTAGGCTTTGTAGGATGATAAGAGCTACTTTTTCCTCATTTATTAATTCTTTGAAATATATTGGGTAATTAATGTGTATCACTATTCAAATAGTCAATTGATATGGAAAAGTTAAAGATTTATCAGCCATTATTAATATCTCTTAATATTTTGTACAATAAACTTCTTAATCTTGGCTATTTTTTTACTTAGTTACAAAATGTACTATTTCATCTTGTTTTATAGTTAAACAGCATTTCACTGAGTCAGTATTCCACAATTTCATTTTCTAGTCACCTGTCCCTGGGCACTTAGGTTGGTTCCATGACTTGGCAATTGTGGACAGTATTTGTAGAACAAAGGAATACACACATCTTTTTGTATTATAGTTTTCATGTTCTTTGGGTAAATATATAGGAGAGTATTTCTGGCTCATTTGGGGTTTTCATTTTAATTTTCTTAAGGAATCTCCATACTGTTTTCCAAACAACAAACTCAAACAACTGTTGTGGTTTTTGTTTGCCCATCTTGCTATTTTAAGTCTTCTCCCCAGGAGCCCTGTGCTCTACAGATAGTATGTTAGAAGCTTCAGGGACACCACTGCTGACTCCTCAAGCTGGCATAAAAACCTATAGCTGACTTGCCCCACTGCTGTGCTCAAACTGGCTGCTCAAACTGGGTGAAGGCTGGAAGGTCATTTTGGGAGGAGGGGGATGATGCCACAGGTCTTCTGAAGTCAGTGCAGGCCCCCCCCACAGAGAAGACTGGAGCAATATGAATCAGCACATGCCCTTTCCTGCTACTTAGAGGAGTGCTAGAGGTCACGCCGTGGGCAGGCAGGCGCCACTACTGACTTCCCAAACCAGACATAGGCAACTCTGAAAGCCCAGAGATTGCAATAGGTTAAGCAAGTGTTCCCATTGCTCACTCCTCTCACCAGACACCAACATGCCCTTTGTGAGTGGACTATGCTCTCCTGAGGCTGCGCAAGCTGTAGCCCTGCCTAGCGCCATGGGCTTGGGAAGCCTGGGGACGCACTGGAGAAGGGCAAGTATCTCTCCTGTTGAACAGGCACAGTTCCTGACTCACTATTTCTCAGTTTCCCCTAATATCTCAGGTGGCCTCTGTCTCCCCTCCTTGCAAAGACACCCTTCCTCACTTTCCCAGCTCCAGTCCAGGTATGACTGCTCTCTCCAGATGCAAATTCTCTGTCCTTGAAGGAAGTGATGACTCAAGGATCCTGTCCCTATTTTATATTGAAAGCTGTCACTATATATATATATTATATGTAAATGAATATATATTTGTATACATTTATTCGTATATTTATTTGTATATTTATAAGTATATATAAATATATTTTATATATTGAAATTGTTCAAGTGATATTATATCATTAAAATATAATAATAGTATCATGGACACCAGAGAAAAATTTTAGTCTCATTTTAGACACTACATAGTTGTTCCTTTTCCTACATCTCTCTGGAATGCTTGAGTCCTTTATAGAACCACTGCTGTCTGGATGGCATGCTGTTTAAAATACATGATTTGGGGCCCTTCCTAGTGGCACAGGGGTTAAGTCAGCGCTATCAAGCTATCACCAGCTACTGCAGCCTGAGTTTTATCCCTGGCCAGGGAGCTTCCCACATAGTGCAGCAGACCTCTCCTGTCTCGCCTGCTTCTCCCCTCAGCAGTGTATTTCAGTAGATCTGCCTGTTCTGCTCCTCACGCTGTCTCTGGTGAATCCTCTCACTGCCCCTCCCCTCCCCCGCACTTCTAGCCTACACCCAAGTCCTTGTATGCATAAATAAATAAAAATAAATCTTAAATACATCACTTGAAAAACCACTGGATCTCATAAATTTCCCTTCCAGTTACTTATTAAGGGATTACTAGGTACACTTAGAGTTTGTTTTCACTTTTTCTTATTGAGTTAAAAAAAACTGAAAATCACTCTATTTTCTGTTTCTTTCATGATGTATATATTTTATGATTATTGTCCAGTACATTCTGATGATAACCATGGTATGTATTTCTCCTACTATTAGATCAGTAAGAGTTTTTTCCAAATCAATGTACTCCTGAGATTGAGACTCCTTCAAATAAAAAGGGATCAAAGTGAGGAAGAGAAGAGCACAAGGGACTATGGTGATGGTTCACAGATGAATTGGTGGTGGGAATTTTATGGGGAATACACTATAATGTAAAAGATATAAATAAAAATATTAAAAAAAACAAAACATATGCAATAGATTAACTTTACATTTGCTGCATATTCGTTATTAAGCTTTCATTCAATTGAAAAAAGATGGAGTGTTTATTTTGTGCTTTCTATCTTCTCGTTCTCATCGTCACAGTATTTTGAATTTGTATAATCTAGAAAGTTGCATAGTAAAAAAATAATATTTGTTTCAATTCCAGAAATGTTAATACTTACGTTCAAATGATATCAAATAGTAGAAAGTGCAACACTTTTTACATTTGCTATAATTGGTAATGTGAAAGCAAAATATTCAAGAATATCTCACATCACGAGGTAACATATCATCCAGCAAGGGGCTATATCACGCTAATTATATTTTGTAAAGAGAGTATTTTAAAGTTTTTATTAATTGCACACACGAAGTTTTTATTAATTGCACACACAAATGATCCATTGGAAAAAATAAACAAATGAATGAAAAAACTTTTCCTGGTAATTAATGATCAGAAAACACTAGTTATGTACAATAAAACTAATTCATTCACCATGTTTTATTTTTGTTTCAAAAATTAGATAAATTTTATTTTTCTATGCCATTATTAATTTTTATACAATGATTAACTTCTGTCAAGTATTTTAATGAAAAGTAAAGTACCATATACCCGAGAACTGAGGTTATTAAAAATCTTTAAGTAAATGAAGGTCAGCTGTGGACATGATTACACCAATTTTATTATTAAAGATTTAATTTTAGATTATATGGTTAATGGTATAAATGTTATTGGTATAAAATATTATTAACTTAACCACACTAGAATGTTTTATTCTGCAAGGCTCTGAATAAATGGTTGAAAATTTACTTACTTTATTATAAACTGTGGCATAATCCAGATAAGAAATATGGGAATGGATTGCCTCAATATTTAAAGTTCAACATAATTTCAACATAGGTAGAGCAGTATGTTAAGACTTAAATGTAACACCGTTAAATGAAAGGAATGGTTAAAATGAACTGAATGTGACTAAATGGTTATTAGGGAGTTTTGTCTGTGGATTATAAAATATAGGGAGTGTACTGGCACAGGAAAATAAGGAAGGAAGGCAGTTTGATAATACTTATTTTAAGGTACTTCAATAAAAATATAAATATATATTAAAAAGTGATGGTTACTTTCATGTGTTAATTTGACAGGGCCAAGGGATGCTCATATAACTGGTAACACATTGTTTCTGGGTGATAATAAATCATAGAGTCCTGGCAAAAACTCCATAACAAACCTATTTAAGGTAGAACTCGATATAAATGGTTAAGAAGAAATTTAAAATGAAAGGACAGGAACCAGGATAATATGGTATCATAAACGTAGTATGAGATATTTTGTGAATACGTGTTAACATGGTATTCATAATTGAAATTTCACTGTGGATTAACTGTATCAGCCCTTAATCTTTCTGTATCAGTCCCTTAATCTTTCTTATTTTGAGTGTCTCCACATTACTATGTTGCAAAACATGCTTTCCCATGCCACATAAGGGCTGTAGATGGCTAAATAGGACAGATAATGTAGAATCAAATATTCATAAATTAGTTAATTTAATTTCCATTTTGTGTTCCTGTATAGTTTGTAACTAAAATCTGAAATGTAATTTTGTTCCAAAATGCTCTCCTGGATAATGACTTTCTTGTTGCTTTTATATGAATCCTGCTGTGGCAGAGCATATATGTGAAAGTAAGGAGGGAGTTAGAAATAATCCTACAGTTATTATCTCCTTTTCTGAGGGATTCTGAGAAAGAAAGTTAGACATGAGCTGGTGAAATCCCTTTGGAAACATGCTAATTAATGGCAGACCCTAGAGAAACAAGCTTAGAAAAGAGGTTTTATCAGTGAGCTCTTTTTAGCAGAGTCATCTGCTCTGTTGTTTATTGTTAATAACATTGAAATTTATGGACTTAAGATATTAGTAGAAAATGCCTTGTAAACAATAAAAATAAAACAATGCATTAAAAAAGACATGCTTTATAATGGAAAATGGCTCTTTTTATACAATGCTCCACATGTATCATTTAAACCTCTTGAGACAAATCTGAATCCCATCCCATCCTATTATGAAGAAGAAGGGCATTTTATGGAAACCACAGCTGTCAATCCTGAGTCTTTCCAACAGAGGAATGCATGATCTGTCACTTGTTATCTACTGTATCTTTGGAAACACTGGGCAAAGTTTATAGTTCCCATTGAGTCTGAATTTAATGATGTAACATTCTTGGTACATGAGATTACTGCTGTGATCACACTGACTTTTTATACCATGGATCATAATGATTAATATGGTTTTAGTAATAAAAAAGAAAAAGAGCGGAAAGAAAATCATAAGGAGAATTGATGCCGAGATAGTTAGCAAACCATCCTCATCCTTGGTCTGGAGTGACAAAAACCCTTAGGAGATGGGGTACAATTCTTATAATGAAACTCGGGGTAAATAGACAGAGGTTGAGAGGAGATAGTCAAGTGGAAAGATAGGGAACTCAATGTATAATGGAATTAGTATAATATTCTATACCCTCCTCTGAAGGAAGAAGTAATAAAAGCTAAAGATGAACGACTTAGCATTGCTGTGAAATTTACACATGTTCCCATGGTCACCTGGGCAGAAATGAACATCCTCTCAAATTAACTCAAGTAAGGCCATTGATTAACCTGAGTAATACAGGTGGTTGAGATAATGATCAAAGGAGTAACAATTTCGTAGGTTTTTTTTAAAAGACCTAGAATATTTTATGAAGAAGCAGCATAATGCTTAATGAATCTTTTTCACCGTGCATTCACAGACTGTATTAAAAAGGGGGGCACTTCATTAATTACATGTCCTTCTGAATAGAGAAAATGATTTAGATTAATCACCCAAGTTACTGAAAGTTTTGTGCGCAGAAGCCGTCAGATGTTTCACTGATGGGCTTGTTGTAGTGGGGAGGGGTAGGGTCACTCAGGCTCACCCTGAGAGAGGTAGCTCCTCCAGTCTTTTTTTGAACACAATTGAAATATTACTTTTGAGGTGGGGATATTGCAAATTCAAATAACTTTAGATAGAACTTATGATGAGAAAAAAGACAGCCCCAAGTTAGTATTATCAATTAGGTATTCTTAGGAATAAGAACCAGCATGTTTAACAAACAGATTTCTCCCATATAGTGAGAATAAACATTCTCAGAGTTCAGTTTTAATGGAGAGTTAAAAAAAAAAAAAGGACTAATCGGGGCCTTCCTGGTGGTGCAACAGGTTAAGTCGCAGCTCTATGAAGCGATCCAGAGCCACTGCAGCATGAGTTCGATCCCGGCCAGGGAGCTTCCCACGTGGCACAGTAGACCTCTCCTGCCTCACCTGCTGCTCCCCTCAGCATTACATATCAGTGGATCTGCCTGTTCTGCTGCCCACTCTGTCTCTGGTGAATCCTGTCAACCCCCCTCCACACCTCTGATCTACACCCCAGCGTGTATGCATAAATAAATAAATCTTAAAAAAAGGATTAATCAGGATTCACAGTAATCAAGTTTTAAAAGTAAGTGAGATGCTTATATGACTGGAGAATAAATTATATTTAAAAATATTCTTAAAAGATTCTGGCTTTGTGCCTCCTCACTCTTCCCTCTAATTGGATTTATTGACTCTTCTTTACATCTTTGAGAGGAATGCAATTTTTTTGATTGTGTCATGAAAAGCTTGCTTCACTTGTTTGTTTCTCAGTGTATAAATAAAGGGATTCAACATTGGTGAAATGGAAGTAACAAGGAGTGAAATCCCTTTATTAATAGCTACTTCATCCTTAGCTGAAGG
>PVIJ01023649.1:0-13858 GCA_004024925.1 Scalopus aquaticus | reverse complement strand
AGTTCCTGCTTTGATCGAGATGGTGTCTCAAGGAAACAGGCTCGGGTAAGGTGACTGCGGCCTAATGCCAGGTTCTGGGCTCCTCCTCACAGTTCAAACCCGCTTGTCTCAAGTTGTACCAGCGGTCATTGCAGTCCTGCCCTTCTGGGCTTCCCCTTTGCTCTCTCACACACACAGGTCTCTCAGCTGCTCCCCATATCCGGTCTCACACCCCACTGGGTTCTCTGCACCCTTAAAAAAGATTTATATATTTTGCATAGAAGAACGGGGGTGCGTGGGGGGTGGGGGAGGGGTGAGAGGATTCTCCAGAGACAGAGTGGGGAGCAGGACAGGCAGATCTAATGAAATCCACTGCTGAGGGGAGCAGTGGGCCAGACAGGAGAGGTCTGCTGCGCCATGTGGCTGGGGATCCGGGATGGAACTCAGGCCCTAGTGGTGACAGTGCTGAGACTTAACCCTTAGGCCACCAGGGAGGCCCCCTTTTGTGAATTATTGTAGGGTAAATGGAAGTGATCGGGTTTTTTCTGCCCTCCCGCCATTAGCACCAATGATCAATGCTGTGGTCCTACACGCGTGCCTGATGGCGGCACCTGGAGTGTGGTGCGGGCGTGTGTGAGTGGGCGCACCTGAGGCGGGAGGCTGAGCATATAAAGGCGGCAGCAGAGGACGTGGGGGCAGAGGACCGTGCGGTGGAGTGCAATAGAGACCAGCGGAGAGACCCAAGAGAACACCAGAGAGCCCAGAAAGAGTGAAGATTTGCTGCGGGGTGGGAGGCCTGACAGCCACCTGGGCCCCAGGCCTCCCTGCCTACCCTGTACCTGGTACCCTCACTACAAATGACGTAGAAAGATTATTAAAATCCTGAAAAAGCCCACTGAGGGCTCCAGGACTCCTCCTTTACTCATTGGCCGGATCATAGAAAAACTGCTCTGTGCCTTGCTGGCACTAAAATCATCCATAGAAGTAAACATTAAAGATAGTGGGAGGGCCTCCCTGGTGGTGCAGGGGTTAAAGACACATCGCTGTCAAGCGATCGCCTGCTACTGCAGCACGAGTTCCATCCCCGGCCAGGGAGCTGACCCACATGGCGCAGCCTCTCCTGTCTGGCCCACTGCTCCCCTCAGCAGTGTATTTTGGTAGATCCGCCTGTTCTGCTCCCACTCTGTCTCTGGTGAACCCTCTCATCTCCTGCACCTCTGGCCTACACCCCAGTTCTTGTATGAAAAAATAAGTCTTTTAAAAAAAAAAAGATAGTGGGAAGTGAATTCATTCAAAACTGACCTAAGAATTTAAGCACAGCAAACCCACACTCTCATCCTATCTCCCAGGTTTCGATGGACAGCACCTGCCAAACTTCAATGAACTGCTCAACGAACTTCATACCCAGCCTGTAAAATTTTTAAAGAAGTGACAAGGAAACTTGCCTTTGAGTTTCTAGGGTGGCCGACTGTGGGGAGGTAAATACACGGGGGAACACCAGGACATAAGGGCTGGTTGTTAAAGTCTGATGGGGCCAGTCCTCTGGTGCCAGCCTCTGGGTGGATGAGGGTCCAGGGTTGCCGGTGACGAACCCCTGCATTCTTTCCTGTGCGGTCTGCCTGTTGGTGCCCAGAGAGCTCTCCTCCTTTCTGATGCTCCTCAAGTGCCTCAAAATCACCTCCGTGCCAAAGTGTTGTGTCAGCAACACCACACTGACCAACGGGAGTCGTGGAGCAGGCTGCACAATGCAGGATGCTGCCGCACGAGCAAGATCCTGGTCTCTTTATTGCTAGACTAATCATACAGCATCAGTTACATGGGGTAGGAGAAGAAGATGGGTGAAACTGAACATGTACTTCTGTCCTCTAGGGCTTCAGGGGGACGTGAGTCTGCTGACCAGATAATTCTTACCTGCTCGATGAGCAAGTGTTGTAATGGAAACCATACCCCAGGCCCCCGGCCATGGTCCCAATCTTATCCTCAAGGCATCCCACTAATCAGCTTCTGGGGTCCCTTGTTCTACATCAGTCAACACCCCCCCACGCCCGGCACGCCGGGTGTTCTGGGCAGTACCTCCTGATGCACGCCCTTCCCAGGGTGATCAAGCTTTCTACTCTTGAGTGATTTGAAAGGCACCTACCTTGTAAGGCTGGGCTCCTATAACTGATTGCCTGGGCAGTTCTGACCTTGCATAGGAATGCAGAACTGCAGGTAACAAAACTGGTGGCCCAACAGGCCGCTTGGGATCAGCAGACCCCACCAAAGTGGCATATTTCTGGGATGGCCAGTTCTGCCGCCCTTCACCTTCTCACTGCCTCTAGCAGGGCAAGGCCTTGCTGACTGCACTCTCAGTGCTGACCAGTTCTTAAGGCGGGGGGCAGGGAGTGCGCAACCCACCCGACATACACGGGGGTCTTGTTCTCCTTACAGAGCTAAGCAAAGCAAAGTGTTGTCTGAAAAGTCCACAGTTACAAACAGCACTGCTGCAAAAAGAAAAGGAACAGGTGGTTGATCTCATCTCCTCAGCAGCAGGAGCAGCAGCGGCACCCCTAAGCAGGACCCGGGCTGGGCAGACCCACTCAGTCTGCCTGTTTTGCTCCCCACTCTGTCTCTGGTGAATCCGCTCAACTCCCCTCCACTCCACTGGCCTAAATCCCAGTGCCTTTATGCATAAACAAATCCTTTTTAAAAAAAAAAAAAAGAGGCAATATTTGTGGGTCCAGTTTTTCAGAAATTTTATAGTTTTCTTTAGTTTCATGACAAACCTGTTTTTTTTTTCTAGGATTTATGTATTTATGCATACAAGAGCTGGGGTGTAAGCCAGAGGTGTAGGGGGTGGGGTGAGAGTATTCACCAAAGACAGAGTGGAGAGCAGAACAGGTGGATCTACTGAAATGCACTGCTGGGGGGAGAAGCGGGTGAGACAGGAGAGGTCTGCTGCACCGTGTGGGTCAGCTCCCTGGCCTGGGATGGAACTGTGCTGCAGTGGCTGCCCAAAGCTTCACTGTGCTGAGACTTAACCCCTTGCGCACCAGGGAGGCCCCTGAATTATTATTATTTTTTACTTAGTGTGAAAGAACTTTAAATTGTTTTTAAAGATTTATTTATTTATACATACAAGCTGGGGTATAGGCCAGAGGCCTGGGGTGGTGAGAGGGTTCACCAGAGATAGAGCGGCAAGCAGAACAGGCAGATCAGAAATACACTGCTGAGGGGAGCAGCGGGCTAGGCAGGAGAGGTCTGCCGCACCATGTGGGATTCTCCCCGGCCGGGCATCGAACTCGCATCGCCGCTGCCGACAGCTCCACAGCGCAGCGCTCAACCGCTGCGCCACCAGGGAGGCCCAGTGTGAAAGAACTTTAAAAGAATGAATGTGTATAGAAAGAAAAGAGAAGAAAGAACATTAGGAATAAAACACCTAAAGTCACCCATCCATCCTCTTGCGGGTAAAGATCCAACCACACAGCCTTGGGGCAAAGCAGCCACTAAGGCCTGGAAGGGGCCCCGAGTCTAAGGCCCCTTCAAGGGGGACCACAGGAGAGGGATGAAAGGAGCCAGGCCAGACTGGGACAAAAGGTCAAAATTTAAGTATAAGTCACAGTAAAGGCCGGTCTCCCCATGAGTCTCTTCCCAGTGTCTCTTTCCACGCCTCTAAGTTCCTGGTTCAAGCCCAAAGCCAAGAGGCAAGCGCGGCCTTCTCCACTCTCTCCTGTGTAGCCTCCAGGTGTTCTCTGCTCTGACGAACCTTTATGTTCTGAGCAAACAGCCCATCGGAACAGCCCGTCACAGCTGGTGCTCCTGGTATCCGTCATGTTCAGCCCCAAGAATTTGTCATCAACCTCGCGGGTACCTTAACCCTGGTACATCAGATGGCATCAGTGTCTGGCACTCTTCTGGGCATCATCAGGGCAGGAAACTCAGTTTCACTAAGACCTTTAGAGTAAAGAAAACAGATCATTAGTCATTAGCATATCCGTGCAGCCCGTGCTGTGTGTGCAGATTCCTGTGCTCGGTGTGGGGCTCCCTCCTCCCTGGACCCCACCAAAAGGACAGAGCTGAGGTAGAGGACAGGGCACTGTCCTGGGTTCTCACTGGGGGTGGGGGGGCTCAACTGCAAGACCCCCCAGGCGCAGGGAACAGCAATGAGGCTTCTTTAACCACCAGGAGAGCAGGGAAAGAGTCTCTAAGGCCTCAGTGGTGGCTGTCTCACCCCAGGTGGTGTCCGCAGTGCCCAAGAGTCCCACATTCAGGCTGCTCCATGGGGGCCTGGAGCTGGTGGCACAGCCACAGCAGTGGGCCAGGGTCCAACTCACAGTGGAGCTGGAGGTGCTCCCACGGGTGCTCACCTCTGAGGAGACACCCAGCAGGCCCGGCCACAGTCTGAATGCTGGGCTGGACAGCGAGAGGCCACAGCACCGGAGGGAGTGCCAGACAGTGGGCAGCAGTGACAGCTCTCAAGGTGACCCTGCTGCTGTAGCCCCAGTGGGCTGCCTGCCCTGGGGCGCTGTGGGGGGATGGAGAACCTCTGCTACCATTTGGCTGCTGCCTTTGCTGCCTGACAAAGGCAGTGGCTGGTGGTAAAATGCCCACCTCCTGCCACCCACTGCCACTCCCGCTGCTGGTTGCCGTAGACAGCTGTGAGTGTGGCCTGGGCCTGCCCTCAAGCAGCGCCCTCCTGGAGCCAGCCAGAGCGGGTTAGAGCCCACTCAACCCAGCTGACGCCCCAGCTGTCCTCCCAGCCCAGGGAGCTGGGCCTCAGTGAAGCTGTCCTGTGGCACCCACAGCAGGGGGCCCTGGGCTGCACAGAAGCAGGTCCTCTGGGGGACAGAGAGGGGGAAGCCTAAGCCCTAGGGGCTCCTTTGCTTAACCCTGGCTTGCTCTGGGGGAGGAGCATCTGAAGGCTGCCTGCCCCCTGGCAGGAAACCCCCCTCTGCCACCACCCCTGGAGCTGTGCCCACCAGCTCCCCCCTGCACACGCTGCGCCCCAGGCAGGAAACCAGCACTGCGGCTCCAGCCCTGTGGACTCCTGCTCCCCGGGCCTCGGGCTGTGCCCACTGGGGCCACCGCACCAGCAAAGTCCGCGTGTCCCACCGCTCAGGAGGCAGGAAAGGGCTGGTTACGCCACAGGGACCTGGAGTCAGTGTTACACACTCCAGTGTTACACACAAACATATGCACATTCATGTGTGTCTGCTAATGGCTTTAGCAAATTTTACTTGGACAGATTTGTATTACAAATTTGTTTTTTCTTTTCTTTTTTTTTTATTTGTGTCTTTTACATTAGTATATATTCCCTGTAGGTTTCCCACCACCAATTCACCTGTGAACCTTCACCACAGTCCCCTGTGCTCCCCTCTGCCCTGTTCTGAGCCCCAATCCTCTCCCCTCTCTCGCTGGTTGACACTCTTGTATTTGGTTCCCCTATATTCCTGTTACAAGTGAGACCATTCGGTATTTTTCTTTTTCCTTTTGGCTTATTTCGCTAAGCATGATCCCTTCTAGTTACATCCATGTTGCTGCAAATTGTATGTGTTTATCTTTTTTGAATGCTGAATAGTATTCCATTGTGTATATGTACCACATCTTCTTGATCCAGTCATCTATTTTTGGGCATCTGGGTTGTTTCCATATCTTTGCTGTTATAAATAGTGCTGCAGTAAACATACGAGTGCATGTATCCTTTTGGATTAGTGTTTTTTTTGTCCTTTGGGTAGATTCCCAAAAGTGGTATTGCTGGGTCGTATGGTAGCTCCACATTTATTAATTTGAGGAAGCGCCATACGGCTTTCCACAGTGGCTGGACCAGTTTGCATTCCCACCAGCAGTGTAGAAGAGTTCCTTTTTCTCCACAGCCTCGCCAGCATTTGTTGTTGCCTGTTTTTTTAATGTGCACCATTCTCACTGGCATGAGGTGGTATCTCATTGTGGTTTTGATTTGCATTTCCCTGATTATAATGCCTTTAGCAAATTTTACTTGGACAAATTTTTGTTACAAATTTGCATTACAAATTTGTAGCAAATGGGTGAGAAATCCATCCAGGACACTGACAGATGTTCCTTACCCTGAGCTGAACCTCTTCCTCATGCCCACCTGGCTGTGCCTCCTGGGAGAGAAAACAAACCAGACCTCCCAGCACATGGCTGTCTTTTTCCTTCCAGACCCTCAAGGCTCCCTGATTACTGACATCAGGGGTCCCCTCTGGCTGAGCCCAGTATACCTGTGGGCTTGTCACAAACACTCAGGTCTCTCCCAGACCCAGCAGCCCAGAGGGACAAACAGGGAGCCCGGGGGTCACGTCCTCACAGGCCCTGCAGGTGAGGCTGACGCACAGACAGGTGGGAATCTGGTCTCCTGCTGCTAAAAGTGTGGTCAACCCCAGTGCTGACTATAGATTTGAGGTATACAGCCAGGGAGGGGGATGGAGGAGGTCAAAACAAAGGAAGGAAGAACACAAGAGAATGTGGTGATGGTTCAAGTGTGATACGCTTGTAGGAGAACTATGGGGACTACAGAAATGTAAGAAAAAAAATTTTAAAAAGAAGATATGGTGTATATACACAATGGAATATTACTCAGTGATCAGAAAAGATAAACCCTTGCCATGTGGGCAATGTGGATGGAGTTGGAAGGGATTATGCTCAGCAAAATAAGGCAGAAGCAAAAAGACAAATACCAGATGGTCTCACTTACACGTGGAATATAGAGAAACCAAAATAAGGGTCAAGAAAGTGATGAAACTTGCAAACTGACCATAGATCTGAGGCACACAGCAGGGCAGGGGTCAAAACAGGGGCAGGAAGAGCCAAGGGGTTATGGGAATGGATTCTGGGTGGTGGGAGAATTACAAGGACTACACTTGAGGGGAGAAATCAAATATTACACAAAAATTAACAGCAGTGTGAGAAAACAAGTAAACAATTTTAATTTGAAAAATTATATATCAGTTTCTGACAGCTAAAACGCAAATAAAATGAAATAAATGAGTGGATCCTAAAGCTATAAAATGGGGGCGAGAGAAATCCTGTAACATTCAGTCCCACACAAGGCAGCTGTCTCACACTGTGAAGGAAAATAATTTTGATGAAATTCAGGGGAATGACCTTAAGTGTGGACATTCTCAAGAGTCCACCCATCCTCAGACTGTCCCACTCACAGCTTCCCCATCACCTGGTCCCATCCTCTCTGCCCCAGCCCCTCCCACCGCAGGTCCCAGGGTCTCACCTTTAGGGGCTGAGAGACACATCAGAGCCCTGGGTACTCTACTATCAGCAGTTGATGCCTGGGGGAAAACAAAACAGAACCTGGTCAGAGCCACCAGAGATGAGACCACAGGAGGAACTGTGGTGAAACCAACTGTGGTGAAACAAAACCCTTCCTTTGGTTTCTCCTGTGGTATCACCACAGGAGGGTGACTCATCCATGAGCTCCATCTACACTGTCCCCAGGGGCTCATGGATCAAACCCCTGATCCACACTTACCTGCAGCCTGAGTGTAGCTTCCTCCTTGTCTACCTGTGGGAAGAAACATCATGTGAGACTGGGAAGAGTGAGCCTATTAAGTCTTAAAGGAATCTCCTGGTCCTGGACCACAGGGAAGTTTCCAGAACTGTGACTAGAGACCCAGGGCAGGAGCAGGTAATATGAAGAAAGGAGATGAGGGGAAACTGGACCAACGACCTCCTGGAATCTGTCCACAGCAGGGACTGTTCCCTCTGAAAATTGCTGGCAATCAGGGACCCAGCACGAGAATTATCAAGGTGAACAACTGGTGATTCATTTTCATAAGTGTTTTACAAAAGACTGAGAGTAAGCAATCAGTTCCAGACTGAGCAACACACATATGTGGACGATACTTCCCAACCCAGGTATGGCAAGTTCTACCTGGGACTTGAACGTCCCCAGCGGACAAGATCCCCCACTCCCTTCCCTACCTGAGCACTTCTTCCTCCACATCACAGCTGCAGCCACCGCAGCTCCAGTGAGCACAGCTCCAAGGAGAACCAGGCCAGCAATGATGCCCACGGTGGATGGTACGCTGAGGAGGGGACTCTGGGAGGGAAGGGAGGGTGAGACCCTGAGCCCCAGGTCTTCCAATGGAGACAGTTGAAAGTCTCCAGAAGGGATCCTGACCCCCCAAGCAGAGCCTCTGTGCCCACATCCCCCTCCTTACCCCATCTCAGGACTCGGGGCTCCTGTAGCCCCTCATGCTGCACATGGCACGTGTACCTCTGCTCCTCTCCAGAAGGCACCACCACAGCTTCCCACTTCTAGAAGGTTCCTTCTCCCCCAGGCCTGGTCTCCACCAGCTCCATGATCTGGGTCCATCTCGCTGCCAGGTCAGGGTGATCTCTGCAGGGTAGAAATAGAGGGTTCATAGACTTGTGGCAACATCTGGGCCTCAGTGTCCCTGCTTTGGACCAACCCTGTTTGGCTGGGCATTTACCCACCAGGGCAGGGGTAACTTTATTGAATCAATGTTCCTTTCCATTGAAGGTTTTATGCACTAGAGTATGTTTTGTGTTGATGCCAGGGCTGGCAGAACCCATTTAGAACAGGCAGGTTTGTGGGTCCCGGGGTGCCCCTCATTCTGCCTGATAACAATATTGAGGGAAGGATGGGGTATCCCCCAGGGTAACCTTCCCCACCAGAAAGCTCCACGAGGGGACCTGGGACATTTCCCTGCCCCCTCTCCTGCATCAAAATCTTTGTCTCACTTTCTCTCCCAGTCCAGCCTGGGGACTGAGTCAATGATTCTCAAACATTTTCTTTCCTGGATCTCTGTACAGTCTGACAAATTAGCGAGGACCCTGAGTATAATGTTGTTGGTGAGGTTATAGCTATCAATATTTACCACACTAAGAATAAAACCATTTTAATGATGTTACTATTTCATTTAGAATAATACTAATAAGTCAGCTAATGCATTTAGCAGAAAGTGGGTTTTTTTTTTTTTTTTAGAAAAATTACTTTCTGAAGATAATCAGGGCAATGAGAATAGTAGATCTTTTACATTTTATAGTTTTGCAAGTGTCTTTCTTGTCTGTCTCATTAGAAGACAGATGAATTTTTATATTTTCTTCTACATTTAATCTGTGGTTTTGGTTGAAGTCTATGAAAAAATATATATCGCCTCACACAAATATATAGTGCCACGTCTAGTTCCTCCCATGATGTTTGACAAGGTCACATCAGGGGTGAAGCACCTTCGAGGAAGTCGCCTTCTTGGAGAACGAGTATGATATTTCTGTTCCTGTTAATCTAAAATTGTAAACAGAAAATAATCGCTTGACTTATTGTTACCAAGGATATTGATGCACCGTTGGGCCGAAAACAAAGTGGTTTATAATGAGAATTATAACTATGTACGATTCTCCGCTAGAATCAGCTTTGTGCCTTCACTAACTTCCTTGACGCCTGCTAGTCACCCAGTACACAGACCTTTAGCTAGGAAAAACAGTAGACTGTTCTTATAGTTAATCATGAATGAGTGTTCTCACAGATCACCATGACAGTCTCTCATGCCTTACCACAACACTAACCACATGTACCTTTTTTCTCAGGGAAACGTCTTGTATAAAAAAATCATATAATTGTCTGGACTTTGTTTATAATCAACCAAGTGATTAAAAGTATGTACTTTCTCACAGTTATCATAATTATTGAACTGATCAAGCAAATAAAAATATGTACCTTTTCTGTAATCACCACATTCCATGTAATCAAATATCAAACCTGATTGCCAGTTTTAATGATATATAAACCCAGCTGTCTGGGCAATAAACAGAGCAGCTTAACCACCCTCTGGTGTGTGCTGTCTCTCACTCTCCCTACCCCTTTCCCCTCACAACGCGCCAATGCCTTCTCCACCCTCCTCGGGACCTGACACGATAACATCGGTCGGAGCTGGCCTCCAGCAATATAGGATTAGTATTTCCAGATAATTGTGAATATTACACCTTGATAATGAACTAAAACTATACAGGCAGTAGTTTCTCGAAGATTGTTTGTAAAGTAAGATCTGAAATAATATCATTGAATATTCCCTATTCTGTTACATTTCCATAGGCCTCTCTTGCATATTGGTTGGATCTTGTGCTAAGGTGTGGTTTTTACTTTGTTTATTTTTTATATGTTTGGGTTTTTTTTTTTAATGCATTGTTCCACTAAGTTTCATAGATCTTCAGTGTTAATTACAATGGAATAAAATATCCAAGAGATACCCATTTTATTTATTTATTTAATATATATATTTTATACCATTTCTCCTTTTTGTTCACTGCATGCTTTCTCCTTTCAGATGCTATCCCCATAATATTCCCACCACCAGTTCACTGGTGCACCATCCCCATAGTCCCTCGTGCTCTTCCCTCCCCTGTTTTGATCCCTCTCCTTCCTCCCCCTACCCCCACCACAGAGTGTCTTTGGTTAATAGCTGCCTGTTGATTTTTAAAAAAAATTATTTGTAGTTATTTTTTTCCTGATCCCTTATTATCAGAGAAATATCCATTTTATTTTCAACCACAATCCCAAAAGAAAAATTAGTACTCAAAGTTGTAAAGTTAGTGACGGTACTCAATTTTCCATAATTCTGGTTTTCTCTGAGCACTTTTGTTTTGTCAAGGCGAAGTTACTGTCAGTTGCCAGTTGTCTTCATTTCCAAATTCCTTAAGAAAATGAACAGATATTTTCAGGAAAGTGTCTGCCAATTAATCAAATCTAATTAGCCGTGGTTTCTGTGATTCATCCCTTCATGTAAAGATGGTGTTGCCCGCAAATAAAAAAGTCTAATCCATGTCATACAAATATTTTCCTCAGGATACAGCATGTGGGAATGCAGAAGTGCTCTGTGTGTGCTCCCAGGCCATCACATCAGATATTTTAGAATGTGGATTGAGTATTTGAGTGTGATATTAATGAAGAATATTTTTTTAAAAGATTTATTTTTTTTTATTTATACATACAAGCTGGGATACAGGCCAGAGGCATGGGGAGGCGAGAGGGTTCACCAGAGCCAGAGTGGGGAGCAGAACAGGCAGATCAGAAATACGCTGCTGAGGGGAGCAGCGGGCGAGGCAGGAGAGGTCTGCCGCACCATGTGGGATTCTCCCTGGCCGGGCGTCGAACTCGTGTCGCCGCTGCCGACAGCTCCACAGCGCAGCGCTTAACTGCTGCGCCACCGGGAGGCCCTAATGAAGAATATTTTTAATGCTTCAAACGATATATTTTTACAAGAGCCTGGCTTGGATTTTTGTTTCTGCAGGTAAGAGGTGGTGAAGAATTACTACTACTGCAGTTGGTGCTATAATCTCCATTCTTACTAGTTCTACCTCAACAAATGTCCAAATAGTAAAAATGCAAATGGTGTCTAAGTGATGTTATCAAAATGCTTTTGACCTCATGGATCCCGTGGCAGGTTCTTCTTGGGTAGCTTCAAGGGTTCCACAGACCACCTTTTGAGAGTTTTTTTGTTGTTGTTGTCGTTTTTTTTTTGGTGAACCAGGGAGCATCTCCCAAGTGTTCTCTGCCTTTGCCTCCTCTTCATTTCCCAGAATCCCTCTCCCTAGTTGGCTCCCTGACTCCCAAAGTTGCCTCCCTGAAGATACAATGAAGAGCAGAGAGAGGGCCCTGGAGATGTGGCGCTTGCACGGTCATGAGAGATGGACACTTAGTAAAGGTGACAAAGACACGTGTCAACCTTACCTGAGCCATGTGCCGGGAGGAAAAAGTTTGTACCTTATAAAAGCAGAGAAGCAGGAGCCCTAACAGGTCCCCTTCTATTATTATCAACAATATCAAAAGATGTAGACTATATATAGATGTGTGTGTATATATAGATATAAACAAATTGAGCATATGGAAAAAAAGACTATAAAAGGTATATACTCATAAATAAAAGAGAGTTCTTGAAAATTAGTTATTTGATTATAGAAATGAATAATTCAGCAGATGAACTGGAATATTAAAGTCTCACTCCCTCTGAGTAATAAAATTGGAAGAGAAGAGAGAGAGAAGACCTACAAGAGAGAAAAGCAGAGAGAACACCTACAAGAATGTGAGTCTGTTGTCAGGAGATTGCAACAAGTTAATGATACAAATGTCTAAAAGAATGGAGAGTGGGAAAGATGAAAAAAATTCAAGAAAATGCCTGCACATTTACAGATAAAATGTGCACATTGCGTGTCCTACCCGGTCCCCCCTACAGAGGATGAGCCGCCAGGGACTTTCAGAAGAGGCTGGAGAAGGACAGACCTTCAACGTCAACACAGGCCTGGAGGCCAGAAGACCCCGGAGCCAGGCCTGCCCAGGCCTGGGGGGAATCCAGCCCAGACTCCATGTCAAGTCCAGGTGTGGGGAGGCGCTGGGGGCACAGAAATGCACTTCTGCTGTTCATGGTCTCAGGTGTTACTTCCTACATCCCTCCTCTAGTAGGCAAAGGACACTAGTGGGCCAAGGGTGATACAAAATTGATGGACACAGAGAACAGGACACAGGAAAATCAACAACAGGAGAGTAGGGAAGGAGAGAGGCCAAGGGTGAGATGAGCGGTCCCAGGCCCCCAGAGGCAGGACTGAGGCTGTGGGACAGGGGTCTACACAGGATGAAGCGGGCAGAATAGCTGGTGCGTGTGATATATCCGTGGAGATTCTGACCCTGGGGGTGGTCTTAGGGGTGATTAGGAATGAGCACAACAGGAACTAAGTTAGTGAGGGGACAAGATAGTTATAATTCCAGAGAAGAAAATTATTCTGGTCTACTCACTGCTCAGCTATGACTGACTCTCACGTGGTCATAATGATGCAAACCCTGGACCCCAGAGTATATCGCAACAACCTGTGAGAAGGGCCTCAGGGGGCAATGCCTCTGCTGTGGATTCCAAGGGGCCACCTCCCAGCCCTCCTTGTGACTCAGAGCCAACCCTCAATGCCAGGCACGAGGCCTGGGCAGTGTGGGCAGGGACTTCTCCAAGGTCCTGGTTGAGATTTCAATGTGAAGGAGTAAACAAGGGGCCCCAAGAAGGCTGTGGGGGACATAGTGACTGGTCACCCTGGGGAGGAAGCTGCATCTGCTCACCCAAGAGAGAAGAAAATTGAACAAGCCCCTCAGAACCAGCCCCCCCATGCGCTGTGATGCCCCAGCCCTGAAACAGGAGGCCTCTCTTCTGAAAGAACACATGATTCCGGTTAAGGACATTTTAAAAATTAGAACAGGACACTCTTCCACTGTTGCAGTAGTTGGTAGAGATGGGCCATGCCACCCTACGAGTGTCTGCTCAGATGTCGGCGCTTACTCTCTTGTTGGCTACCTTGTTCCGGATGTTTCCACATATCCAAGTGCAGGGCCAGCCACAAATTCTGACCTTTGATTCCTCAATTCAGTGACATCTTTTTGCTTCTGGTTCTCTGAGTGGTCTGTGGAACACTTGATGTCACCCAGAACCTTCCACAGGACCCATGAGGTCAAAACCATTTTCATAACGTCACGTAGGCAACATTGGCCTTTTCACTATTTTGACGTTTCCTCTGAGGTATAACTTAGTGAGACTGGAGGCTATAGCACCAACTGCAAAGTAGTTGTTCTTCACCACCACTTACTTGCAGAAAAAGAAAAATCCAGGGCCTCCTTGGTGGCGCAGCGGTTGAGCACTGCGCTGTGGAGCTGTCCGCGGCGCGTGAGGTGGGTTCGACACCCAGCCGGGGTTTGCGGGTTCGAAGCCCAGCCGGGGAGAATCCCACTTGGTGCGGCAGACCTTTCCTGCCTCGCCCGCTGCTCCCCTCAGCAGTGTATTTCTGATCTGCCTGTTCTGCTCCCTGCTCTGTCTCTGATGAACCCTCTCGCCGACCCCCGCCTTGGCCTGTACCCCAGCTTGAACAAAAAAAA
>PVIJ01023648.1:0-13861 GCA_004024925.1 Scalopus aquaticus | reverse complement strand
ACACACTAGATTAGCCTTATGGAAGGCTTGGAAACAACTAAAGATCCCTTCCAGGATAACAGAATGGAAACTTGTATCAATTAGAACTTCCTGGTCTCAAGTTATGAATACCAACTCAAGCCACATATAAAGGAATATCTTTCAGTAAGAGAATCTTATCTTAAAAAATTATCAGTTTTAGGGCCTCCCTGGTGGTGCAGTGGTTAAGCGCTGCACTGTGGAGCTGTCAGCAGCGGTGACGCGAGTTCAGTGCCCAGCCGGGGAGATTCCCACATGGCGCCGCAGACCTCTCCTGCCTTGCCTGCTGCTCCCCTCAGCAGTGTATTTCCATCACTCTGCCTGTTCTGCTCCCCACTCTGTCTCTGGTGAACCTTCTCGCCACCCCACGCCTCTGGCCTGTACCCCAGCTTGTATGCATAAATAAATGTATATATCAGTTTTTATTGCATTAACATTGATTTATATGATTTAGGGGAATAAAAACAGTTCATACCTTTCAGATGTACAGTTCACACCTTTGGATGCATGTTATCATAACATGCCCTCCACCAAAGTACCCATAATCCTCTAGCACAGTCCACTGGGTCCTCTGCTCCTTCAAATTATTGTGGGAAGACACTCCAAAGGTATCTCAAACAAGACTATCAGATACTTCTGGTATGATTTAGATACTATGTTAATAGGTTACAAATAATGCTACTTTTAATTGCCAAGTCACTAATTCACCCTTTTATGTTATCCTACTGACTTAATTTGCTATAAAAGTTCACATTGAGTAAACAAATATTGATTACCAAAAAAGAACATTCTGAGGTTTATAAAAATATATAGAGTAGATTATTATAGTAGATGTATTTAGTCAATTAATTGTGCTAGTAAGTGATCAGTTCTTATAGGTTGAAATGAGTTGGTAGAAGAGACAACTAAACAAACTGGACAGCATTGAAATTATGAGAAAAGAATGTTTTATGTCAACAGAAGATATTCTTTCTTCTCAGTCTATAGTCAATGGACTAAATAAGTGTTGCTCAAATAGTTTTTAAATTAAATTATTTTTATTGTGGCAATATTAGTTTGCAACAGTGTATGACTTAGTAGCGTAGGTTCACACTTCCACAAATGTATTTTATCACACCACGCCCACCAACAGAGCATCAATATCCTCCACCAAAGTCCAATGGGCCCACTCCACTTGCTCTCCATCCTCCACCATCCCTTACTGGTAGCCTCAGTTCTGTAGTCAGATTTTTAGGATTTGCTTAGGGTTTTTTTTTTTTTTTTTTGGTCTGTTCTTTTGCTTTGTTTCTTTACATTCCACATGAGTGAAATTGTCCAGTATTTGTTTTTCTCTTTCTGACTTTCCTTGCTTATTATAATCCCCTTCAATTCCATTCAAGTTGTCACAAATAGTAATATTTCAATTTTTATTATAGTCAAGTAGTATTCCATTATATGATGTATATATGCACATGTGAATGTATAGGTACATGTGTATGTATTATGTCTTCTTTATCCACTCATCTATTGTTAGCCACTTAGGTTGTTATCATAGCTTGGTTACTGCAAAAATTGCTGCAATGAACATGGGAGTGCATATATCCCTTTGAATTAGTGTTTTTCATTCTTTGGGAAGATACCTAGGAGTGGGATTGCTATTTGGTAGATCTATTTTCAATGTTTTGAGAAACCTCTATACTGTTTTCCATAGGGGCTAGACTTGTCTATATTCCCACCAACAATGTATGAGGGTTCCTTCCTCTCTCTCCACACACCAATACTGTTCTTTCTGTTCTGTTTGATATGGGCCATTCTCAGAGGTGTGAGGTGGTATCTCTTTATGGTTTTGATTTGCATTTCCCTGATGATGAGAACTTTTTCATGTGCCTGTTTGCCGTCTGTCTTTCTTCTTTGGAGAAATGTCTCTTTAGCTCTTTTGCTATATTTAACTGATGTTTTTATCCATCTTGTTGAATTGTATCAGTTCTTTGTAGATTTTGGATATTAGTTCCTTGTCAAATGTATGATGTGCAAATATTTTCTCCCATTTGGAAAGGTGTCTGTCAGAATTGTTTTAGCTATTCAGGTTTTTTTTTTTTTTTTGGTTCCATACAAATTTCAGTAATGATTATTCTATTTTCTTGAAGAGTGCCATTGGAATTTTGATAGGGATTGCATTGTTCAAACATATTTTAAAGATACATCATAAGTAAAATGAAAGAATTTAAGAATCCTACATAGAAATTGTATGTATGTGTCCATGTAGCTAGTAATTATACATTATCTATTAGAGATCAAGCACTCTGTTAGGCATGAAGATTAAAGGATGGTGATAGCATTCATCTGCTCTCAAGAAATTCAGTCTAGTAGAGGAGACATTCATGTAAATGAAAAACAACAATGAAATTTGTTACTAGAGATAGATGTAAGTGAGAAGTTAGAGCTCAGAGGAGAGGTGGAAGGATGAGACTTGGTCAGGGTAAAGAATACCTTTACCTTTGTGAATAGGCAAGGAGGAAATGGTGAATGCAGTTTCAGAATAAGCCAAAGTTCATAATTTCTTACAAATGTCCAAGTGAATGAATAGTCTCTAAACTTGGATTTTCTCTACATCTGTTCTTGAGCTTGATGGTATGTCATTTCTACACAAAGATAAAAATAGCTAGCTCATTCAATCCTTCCTTGAACTAAGTCCCATGAGGTCAGGACACATGTTCCTTTCATTAATTGTCATGTCCTGGTACATCATCTGTGCTTAATAAGTATCTAAAAGGAAACTATTGAATGGAGACATACATACAGGAAAGTACACAGATTATAAGTACACAGCCTGATGAATTTTCAGGATGTGAATAACAGCAACAAGATCAGGGAATAGTATCTTATTCGTACCTGAGAATGCGCTCATGCCCTCTTGTCACTCCCCCTAAAAGAATATACACACTCTGATTTCCATCACCAAAGACTAGTTTTATCAGATTTGGTGTTTTATATAAATGGAATTACACAATATATGCTCATTTGCATCTGACTTCTTTTGTTTACCATTTTGTACGAGAAATTTTCCATATTCTCCTTGCAAGTAGTTTTAATTTGTTCATTTTCTTGTTATTTAGCACTACATTATATGAATGTACCACAATTTATCAATTCCTATATTGCTAGGTACTTGGGTATAATGTACCACATTTTATTAATTCTTATATTGATAGGTATGTGGGTTTTAGGTTCTCAAAATTAATGTTATTCTTGACTTGACAAATTCTTGACAGTCTTTGGTGCACACATGTATAAATTTCTGTTGGGAATATACTTAGAAATAAAATTGTTGGGTTGTGTAAATTCCCAAAGCCTATGTTTGATATTAGTAGTAACTACCAAAGTTTCCCAAGTGGTTATACCAATTTACATTGCTTTAAGCAGTATATGAGTTTTAGTTCTTGCTCCTGGTTGTTAGCTACTTGGAATTACCAGTCTTTTAAACTCCAGCCATTCTGGTAAATCTGTAGTGGCGTTTCATCATGACTTTAATTCACATTTCTCAGATTACTAATAATGTTGATCACCTCTTGATCTATTTTTGGTAATTTAGTTACACTCTTATGAAGTACCCTTTACATCCTTTGCTTATTTATTTTTTCACTTAATTGGGTTAAAGAGTTTCACATATATTTTGGAAAAGACCTTTGTTTACATGTAGGTATTACAAATATATTCTCCTATTTTGTGCCTTATCTCACTCCACTTGGTAGTTTTTGATATACAGAGCTTCTTATTTTAATGTGATCCACTGAATCAATGGTTCTTTCATGTCACTTTATTGCTTTTTGTGTCTTGCTCGACTACCTCAAGATCATGAAGATATTCTGTTTTCTTACAGGTTTTCTTACCTTGTTTTGTTTTTCATACTTTGATTACAGTGGGATCAAACTGTCTAATTGTCCCAGCACCATGAAAAGGCCAAGACCATCCTTCTCCCTGATTCTAGTGATTGCAGATTTGTGGGTTCATTCCTGTATTCTCTATTTGCTTCTACTATTGGTCTATTCTAGGGCCAATATCACAGTATTTTAGCAATTATAATCATACAATGAATCTTGACAGCCAGCTTTGTTTTTAGCCATTGTTACCTTTGATTTCTTGTTTCTTAAATGATTTCAGTTTCATTTAAATTTTAGATTCTTGTTATCAATTTCTATAAGGAAAACCTTTTGGGATTTTAATTGGGACTGTCTACTTTGAGGTTAGTTATTGAAACATTAGATCAATTAGGGAAAAACTGACATAATTTATATATTGAATCTTGTAATCACTGGGCATGGAATATATTTCTATTTATTTAATGTCATATTTACTTTCTCCTAATAATGTTTTGTAGGTAGTTTTGTGTAGAGGTTTTTCTCATCTTTTGCTAAACTTATACTTCCATATTTGATGCTTTATTTGCTGCTATTGTAAATGTTATTTCCTATACCTTACTCTAATACTGCATTTATTTAGTTTTATAGAATGGTATGGGGCAGGTGATACAGCAACAGATACAGAAACAAGTTCGATTTGTTGTGAGTTTTAGTAGCTACCTAGGTGGAGGGTTTTCTGTTGTCTCCTCATCTACAGGGAGTATGTATGCATGCTACTACTGATTTTCTACCATTCTGTTTTCCCTCCATATTTATTGAGGTATAAATGACAATCAAAAGTTGTATATATTTTATTCAATGGGATACTATTCAGCTATTTAAGAAGAGAAGACAGCCTTCTGCAAGAACATGGATGGAACCTGAGGTGATTATGCTAGGTAAAATAAGTCAGAAAGTAAAAGACAAATACTGGATGATTTCACCCATACAAGGAAGATGAATAAACACAGAAAACAAAATAACAAAACATAACAAAAATAGATCTCAGATTTTGAGAAAAATATGGTGGTGACCAGAGGAGAAGAGGAAGGGGATGTGAAGAATGGGTAAAGGGGGTCAATTTGTTAGTGTGATTAACACTAGAACTTTGGTGGTGGGTGTGGTGTGGTAATAAACAGACTGAGATATGAAGCTGTACTCCTAAAATGTATATGGTATTGCAAGCCAATGGTAAATTGATTTAAAAAATGTATATGTTTAAGGTATATAATCTGGTCACCGATATATGTATATATTACAAAATATTTACCACATAGACATAGAAAATGTCACACACACACACACACACACACACACACACACACACACACACTAGAATATTGAACTTTTAATAAACAAAATCCTGGGCCTCCCTAGTGGCCTAGGGGTTAACTCTCAGTGCTGTCATCACTATGGCCTGAATTAGATCCCTGGTCAGGGGAGCTGACCCACATGGCACAGCAGACCTCTCCTGTCTCATCCACTGCTCCCCTCAGCAGTGTATTTCAGTAGATCTCCCTGTTCTGCTCCCCACTGTGTCCTGTGAGTCCTCTCATCCCTTCACCTCTTGGCCTATACCCCAGTTCTTGTATGTATAAATAAATAAAAATAAATCTTTAAAAAGAAAAAAACAAAAATCCTTCCATTTGTGACAACATGGTTGTACCTAGAGCACAATATGCTAAGTGACATGAGCCAGTCAGTCATAACGAAATAAGCTGCATGATTTCATCAGTATGTGGAATCTAAAAAATTCAAAGTCATAGAAACAGAGAGTGGAAAGGTGGTTACCAGATGCTGGGGACAGGGGAAACAAAATAACTCATTAATTCAGTTGAGAAAAAGTAAAACTAGTCACTTGGTGTCATTTGCACACAAAGTGGTTAAAATTTTTCCACTTTAGAAAAGGATGAAGACATTTGTGAGGGGGATATTACTTAGAAAGAGAACAGAGGTAGAATTAGGAAGACAAGCATCCTTCTCTTCCAGTTCTAATCACTAGACAAGGAGTTTTCATTTTTTCAACCATCTGGTCTACAGATGTGATTTGTTTGATTGTCACTGTGAATTTTTAAAATAAAGTGAGTCAACATGTAACAATTAGGAGATATTAAACAAAAACAAAATCTTCAAGATTTTCTTGAAAAATTAGAAATCACCACACTGGATTCTGATTTTTGCATGGCCACAATAGGCTGAGTTGAGCTGGGTTTCCAGTTTTATTGCTGTTTTTGTGACTTATTGTCTTCTGACATGGGCTCATTTCGTTCCCAGACTAGCTTCATTTTTTTAAAAAACTCCTTTTATACCAAAACTCTCTAGATGAGTTGTTTAAATATCATGTTTCCATTCTCTTACCTCCCATTCTCTTTCACTGACTTCTTTTCCCAACCACTCCACTGAATCTGCTCTTTTCAATGGATATATTGATTGAAGTCTTGCTGAACCCCATGATTAATTCCTTGTCTTCATTGTACTTGATATCTTGCTATAGTAATTGCCAACTTGACTGTGCCCTCCTCTTCAAGCTATGAATTTGAACACTCATGATGCCAAGCACCCCTGCTTCCCTGCTATTGTACAAAGTCCTCCTTAGTCTCTTTGCTGGTTTTTATGATTACGTTGGATTCTAAATGTGCTGCAGAGCCTCATCCTGGGCTTTCCTCTCTTCTCCATCCACCTTCCCTCTCTATGAGCTTATCCAGTAGGGCAGGTCTTCATTATGTTCACCTGTCATTCTCCAGTGTCTATGAAAGTGACTAACACAGGATAGGAGCTTGATAAATGTTGGTTGAATAAATGATAGAAAACACTGGGAATGAGGGTTCCCCATGATTCTTGTTTTCCAGCATTGCCAAGCTTCCCCCATTTCTGGATTCTCTCTGCTGACACATTAGCTCATTCCATAGGATTGACTCTACAATGCCATGTAGCTTATGTATAGGCATTAATACAAAATTTAATTTAGCAAATATTTATTGAGAAATAAATCAGAAGTTGAAAATTTTCAGTTACGTGTTTCATATTCATGGTCAAAATACATGTGGAAATATAATATACATATATGACATAGGCATATGAATTTATATACATCACACACATATAAAATATAACAATGCAAAAGAAAGAAATAGATTCTGGATCTTCTGCATTAGATATGACTCAATAATACTCCTAGTGAGACTGGAAGAATCTTTTTATCTCAATCAGATGTCATCTTTTTCTAACTTTTCAGAGAAAATAGTTGTGATATTTTTGTTTATCAAATTATCTGATTATAATTAATAATTACACACAAAACAAACTCAACTGATAGTCTTTACTTTTGCAAAAGTTTGGAGAAATATCTTTTGACGGTATGTATAGTTATCACTTTACTGTTTATCATACAGTTTGCCATGGATTATAGAATTTTGTGCATTTCCACATCACTGGTCATAAAGGACTGAATTTTATCTTTGCCCAGGTTTCAATGAGACTCCTTTTGACAAACAAATAACTCTATTAAGGACAAATATCAGAAGAAATGTAATATCTCAATGTGCTTATGTCAAAATACAGAGTATATTGTGTAGCCTTAATGTTAAGCACTGGCCTATCCTTTACAATCTATATTTATTGCTATAAAACCTTAAACATCAGAGAAATTCTCTGCCTTTGGCTAGTCTTTCTATAGCTATAACTTCTTATCTGTGGGGGAGAATTTCCTTTTTTTAAACACTTTTTCTGGAGATTGATTACTCACTTGCTGAACACATTCAGCTGAATTGTTTTATCTCAGTCAAAGACTTCTTTCCAGTATACATGGAACTTTCTGAAAAAGATTCCTGCATCTTTTAGAGTTACAAAAGAGTAAGATAAGATCTGCTTGTTTCAGGGATGAAATCAGCACATAAAGGAAAAGCTGTGAGGACTGTAACAGGGTCGGATGGCTACTTGCTGAATGTAAGCCTCTTTGAGCTATTTTATAAAGATGATTAATTACAGCATGTGCCTAATCACATGAGTATCAGAGTCCAGCTGTCTGGGAGCGAAAGCCAGAGGGATATTAGTCAGCTCTAGATGAAATCCAATATCTAGGGCAAGAAATATTCTCTATCCTGTCCACTCTCATCTCTCCACCTGTGCTTTTGATCTTAGGCTACTAATAATTCTTGATTTTTGGTACAGTTGAGAGTTCTCTTACTTCTGGATTATTTCTCTCCACTGACATGAGCTCACATTACCCCTATAGATAGAATGGAAGATATATGGTAGGGATTCCAGGGATTCCACAATTAATTTAACAAATGTTAGTTGAGCAGCAGTAAGGGACAATTCTAGGCCTTACAAATACAGAGGTGGACAAGACATCAAGATGCTCTTCTCAGGGAATTTACATCTTACGGTGGAAGGAGGTGATGATGGGGAAGAAAATAAAGAAATAAATGAATATGGCAATGTCAGATTATGCCCACTGTGTGGGAAATAAAATAGGATGATGGGATTGAGAGCACTTGATGGAACACAGGGGAGACCATCCTTGAATAGCCTGGACCTTGGGATAGAAATAAAATGGGATTCACATTTTTTGTCACTTCCCTCCTTCTCCATCTTTTGTAGTGTCTCTATCCATTTTAGGTCAAGCTTCCAGGAAGTGTATTTGGACCACTCCCTGGGTTCTGAATCAATCCATTACCTTTTCCAGGCTGTCATTACTGAAATTACCCCAAGGTTTCCCCCCAACTGCTACTGAAGGAGCTGTTTATGCCTAAGCACTCTTCTAAGCCTTGTGTTTGTTTAATTCTCACAACTGTTGAATAAGGCAGATCCTACTATTACCCTTGTTTTTCACTTTACTGAAGAGGCCCAAGGATTTTACAAACCTCACAGTAAGTAGAGCAAAGTGCATCCTTTGTCATAGGGCCATAGGGCCATACTGCCTTTCAAACCTTACCATGTGACAGGAAGCACAGCTCTGGCACTTGCCCAAATTTCCATGGCTAGAGAATGACCCTCTACTGAGTTTTTCTGGAAACGTCCCTCTATGGAACAGGCAATCCCACTGTGGCCTGCACACGCTCCTTCAAACCCCGCACCATTTGATTAACCTTATCTGCTTGTGCTGGGTCTTTTCCTTTAGAGTGGGGCCACCACTGACATACCTGGCATAACTGATACCCTGCGGAGATCACCTTGAAATACTCCCTCTTCAATATGACCGCATTGTTCTCAGGAATAACCATGAAATTAAATGAATAAATAGTCAGCAGATAAGAAATGCAGAAAATAAAAGTTTTCTATTAAAACTTTTGATTTGTAAATATATATGAACTCATAGGGCTGTTGAGAGGACCGAAAGAATTTATCCACAGAAAGTGTCTGGTTTACCAAGAGTGCTTGAGTAGTAGTTAATGGCACCTCTTAAGTCCTTTCAAAGCTTAAAGTACAAGGGGCTCTGACTTCATGGGGACACTTAACAGTTTCATGGAGAACCAAGATTAACTTTGGGACCTGTTACCTTCTCCAGGTGGAGAAGGTATGCCCTGTGATTTGCTTGATTGCCTCTTGTTCTGCACAGGCATAGCTTTCCTTTCCCTTTCTCTCAGGGGGACAGCAGAGCTGCATGTCCAAGGGCAAATTCAACTTGTTTGGTTACTTGGGGTCTAGAACTGTACCTAAATGCTGGATGGAACAGGCTGGGAAAGGAGGCAGCCACAGCATGAGACAGGTCACCAGGAAGGAGAGATGAGAGTGAAGATGTGCCAGATGGATTTATTTATGCCATATGTCATATATCATAAATCACTCTCTGTTTGGAAGGATTAAAAGAAAAGCCAGATCTTCTTGTAAGAAGAAAATCAGCTATGAGAGTAGAGAAAAAATAAGTTAAAACAATTCCTTCTAACACTAAACAGTAACAGAAATATATTTCCGATTAGCATCCAATGAAAACAGCCAAAGTAGGGGCCTCCCTGGTGGCGTAGGGCTATTGCCACTATTGGTACTATTACCACTGTGGTTTGTGTTCAAGTTCCATCCCTTGCCAGGGAGCTAACCCACATATGGTGCAGCAGACCTCACCCACTGCTCCCCTCAGCAGTGCATTTCAGTAGATCTGCCTGTTCTACTCCCCACTCTGTCTCTGGTGAAATCTCAAATCCCCCACCCCCACACCTCTGGCCTATACCCTAATTCTTCTACAGATAAATAAATATATCTTAAAAAGCCCCAACCAACCAAAGAACAACAACAATAACAAAAAAAAAAAAAAAACATCTAAAGCAGAAAGCCCAAATTGATGACTAATGAAGATTTGGAAGCGAGGGGAGTTGATTTTCAAGTCACTTTTTCTGATTTGACCTGTAATTTCTATTTTACTCTGAACCAAGTGTCTGTTTTTTACTGGGAAGTGAAAGGAAAGATGAGTCAAAGAATGTGTTGCTTGTGGGGAGAATGGTAGACAAAGAATAGTAAATGGAAGAAAAACAGGGAAAGTAAAGAGGGGCTGCCTGATCATTTTTAGCACTGGTTGTCAGTTGCTTTCATCAGTAGACCATCATAAAATTGGGCTGAACCTTCAAGTTACTTTAAGTAGGCAGATCATACACACAGAATCTTCATGTTCTATAATCAACTCAGCCACCCACGTGTGCAGTAAACCCTGCAGTTTCTTCTGAAATCTATATTAATATCTTTCAGTGAACAAACAAAATGTTTTCACAAAACACAGCCCAAGTCATTTGTACCATGTGAGTAGGGTGACATTTTCACCTTTGGATTTTTGCTTTTCTGTCTTTCTGCTTAAATGTGTCTGGAGGTAAAAATGAGAAGTTATTTCAGTGATCAGTTATGTGCAGACTCTCATTTCACCAACAGATCTTTTATATTTCACCTCTGGGGTTGTCCTTATTGCTACCAGTGGAAAAAGAAATTGTACCTATGTCAAATTGAGAAACTTTAATACGCACAAAAGGAAAAGGGTATCCTTAGGTTGCTGTATTCATATAAAAGAACACAGACAGTGTGATACATGTGAATTTACATCAAGATATACAGTGTTGGGCCTCCCTGGTGGCGCAGTGGTTGAGCTCTGCGCTGTGGAACTGTCAGCAACCCGCGATGCGAGTTTGACGCCCGGCCGGGGAGATTCCCACATGGTGCGGCAGACCTCTCCTGCCTCGCCCGCTGCTCCCCTCAGCAGTGTATTTCTGATCTGCCTGTTCTGCTCCCCACTCTGTCTCTGGTGAGCCCTCTCGCCGCCCCATGCCTCTGGCCTACACCCCAGCTTGTATGTATAAATAAATAAATCTTCTTTTTTTAAAGATGTATTTATACAAGCTGGGGTACAGACCAGAGACGTGGGGCAGGGGGGTTCACCAGAGACAGAGTGGGGAGCAGAACAGGCAGATCAGAAATACACTGCTGAGGGGAGCAGCGGGCGAGGCAGGAGAGGTCTGCCGCACCATGTGGGATTCTCCCGGGCCAGGCGTCGAACCCTCACTGCGCGCTGTGGACAGCTCCACAGCGCAGCGCTCAACCGCTGCGCCACCAGGGAGGCCCCTAAATAAATAAATCTTAAAAAAAAAAAAGATATACAGTGTTTTTTAACATATTTATTTTCTCTGTGTCAATGTGCTGGCGCATATCCAGTATAAAGCATGATGGTAGACATCACTCTCCATGCCTGGGAGTATTGGGTTCTTCTGTATTCAGGGAAACCTTAGGATCTCTGTACTATTATTGTCTGTTTTTACAAATGAGGAAACCAAGGCCTAGCAAGATTGACTGCATGGCTAGTAAGTGTTAGGTTAAGGTTCAAGGTCAGGCCAACTGCCTCCAGATTCCCTGTTCTTTATGCTAAACACCTTGTGGTTTTTTTTTTTTTTTTTTGTCTCTTTAGCAGAAATATCTATACAGGGCCTCCCTGGTGGCACAGTGGTTAAGCGCTGCGCTGTGGAGCTGTCGGCAGCGGTGACGCGAGTGCGATGCCCCGTGGGGGGAGATTCCCACATGGCGTGGCAGACCTCTCCTGCATCTCCCCGCTGCTCCCCTCAGCAGTGTATTTCTGTTGATCTGTCTGTTCTGCTCCTCACTCTGTCTTTGGTGAACCCTCTTGCCCCCCGATGCCTCTGGCCTGTACCCCAGCTTGTATGCATAAATAAATAAATCTTAAAAAAAAAAGAAATATCTATACAACTTCAAAACATTCCTCAAAGTAGCTTTCCACACTATTTCTGGAATTAGGAACCATAAACATTAACACAAACACCCTGTTGGTCTCAAAGATGGCACTAAATAATTCTGAACTGAGCCCCTGGGGGCTCTAGTGTCTTTTTATAGCTTCTTCTGAAGCCATTTCTCAAAGAGAACCCGAGTGATTTATTTTTAACTAGCCTTTCACCTTAATTTTAAAGGTGATTCAAATTCACAGTAAAAAAATTTAAACATTAAAATGATATAAAATCCTTCCTTCCTATCACTACCCAGATATAGCTACTACTGTTTCTTGTACATGCCTCCAGAAATTTGCAATGCATGTTTTGGCTTCATTTTTCTTTTTCTGGTTATTTTTACATAGGCAGAAACATGAATTTTCTTGAATGCATTAAAAAAATATTTATTGGGTATCTACTATGTGCCAGGCACTAGGGATATTTGTAGGGAATGACACAAAAAACCCTGTCATTATGGAGCTCATGCTTTCATGATTTCAAACTAGAAAATGACCCAGAATATCACAAATCAGCTTGTGATTTTCTGACTGTGTTTATACAGAAACCAGAAAAAAAATCTATTCTAATTAATTTCTCTTGCATGTAAATCTACTCTCTGTGAAGGAGAGAATAGCTAGAAAGGAATTTAGTTCTAAATATCCAGCTCAGGGGCAGTCTTTAACTATTTTCTGCAGTTGAGTTTATGTCTTTGTTTTCCCAGGAATAAACTATCTTTGGGAATGAAACAAAGAACAACCTTGACACCTGCTTCATCTTAGAAACTCACAATATTAGGGAGGCAGCTAGCACTGACATAGGTCATAATTCCTAAGTTTGAAAAGTTCAGAAGCAATTGTGTTTTAATTTTTATTTCTTTTGCTTGAAGTAAGTCTAAAAGAGTCCACTTTTTCGACTTGATTTATGTTTAACATAAAACTAGACCATCTAAAACCATCTCTTTTGCCTTTTTTGTTCAGGCCTGGATGGAAACACAACTTCACCAGTTTTGTAGTTTATCAACTGCTGTCCACAAGCAGACACTAAGGTGCCACATTCACCAGTTCTCTGTCTGGAAGGCACCCATCCTGAATGCTCCCCATTCAGCACACAGTAGGCTCTTTATGAGAGTGTCTCAATGGGAACTTCTTCTGTGAGTCTCACTCTATAAAGAGGAGGAGAACAAAGTACAACTGCCAACACTGTGTGTCAAGAAACTTAAGAAATTCTGTTCATTAAATTGACAGAAGCTTTTTTTTGCTTTGTTTTTTTTTTAAAGCCAATAACCCAATAAAAAAATGGGCAGAAGAGCTCAAAAGGCACTTCTCCAAAGAAGAAAAGCAAATGGCCAACAGATACATGAAAAAATGCTCAACATCACTTATAATCAAGGAAATGCAAATCAAAACCACTATGAGATACCACCTCACACCTGTGAGGATGGTACGCATTAAAAATACAGGCAACAACAAATGCTGGAAAGGATGTGGAGAAAAAGGAACTGTTCTACACTGCTGGTGGGAATGTGAACTGGTCCAACCACTATGGAAAGCTGTATGGCGATTCCTCAAAGGGCTAAACATGGAGCTTCCATACGACCCAGCAATCCCACTTTTGGGAATTTACCCAAAGGATACAAAAACACTAATCCGAAAGGATACATGCACCCGTATGTTCATTGCAGCACTGTTCACAATAGCAAAGGTATGGAAGCAACCCAGATGTCCAAAAATAGATGACTGGATCAAGAAGATGTGGTACATATACACAATG
>PVIJ01023646.1:0-13861 GCA_004024925.1 Scalopus aquaticus | reverse complement strand
TAACTTTGGGTGCTTCATTTGGAAACTATTTTAACTATATTTTTTCCTTCTCTTTCTCTATTGCACACTAATTCTCTATCAAACACTAATTATATTATCATTCTTTTCTATTAAAGGTCTTACACTCTACAGTATGTTTTGTCTTTATGCAACTGATGACAGTATCCATTTAGAGTGATCAAGATTGAGGGTCTGGAGGGCTTCCCTGGTAGCGCAATTGGTTAAGCGCAGCACTATGAAGCTAACCAGAGCTACTGCAGCAGGAGTTCAATACCTGGCCAGGGGGATTCCCACGTGGCGCAGCAGACCTCTCTTGCCTCACCCGCTGCTCCCCTCAGCAGTGCACTTCAGTTGATCTGCCTGTTCTGCTCCCCAGTCTGTCTCTGACCAATCCTCTCACCACCCCACACCTCTGGCCTACACCCCAGCTTGTATGCATAAATAAATAAATCTTTTTAAAAAAAGATTGTGGGTCTGGTCATTCTGTCCACTAACAGGACCAGGCTCCATTCCCACCCACAATGCACCAGAGTTGCTTTTCCTCCTCACCCTACGTGGGTCATTGTCACAGGTATGAGGTGGTATCTCATGGTCATTTTAATTGGCATTTTCCTGACAGTACATGATGATAAACATTTATCCATGTACGTATTTGCCATCTGCGTGTCCTCATTAGAAAAGTGCTTATTTAGCTCTTGTTTTGACTGGTTTGTTTTCTTCTTTTGGAGTTCTTTATAGATCTTGGATATTAAGTCCTTGCTGGATATATGATGTCCAACTATTTTCTCCCACTCGATGCTGTCTTTTCATTTAAATGATACTTTTCTTCACTGTATTGATGGTTTTTAGTCTGATGTGATTCCACTGGTGATTTTATTTTTTTGCTTTCGTTTCCTTGGAGCACAGAGGACCTGAGGGTCAGTGAACATACTCTGCATGACATTATAATGATTGATACGGGTCATTATACATTTGTCCTAAACCCACAGAATGGACAACACCAGAGTGAGTCCTGAGGGAAACCACGGACTCTGAGAGGGGATGACGCGCGGGGTCATCACTGTGACGAATGCGCCACTCTGGTGTCAACACGTGATTTGGACGAGATCTGTGAAGTGTTTTACAGATTGAGGAATTTAGTGTAATTTACTTTTGAAAACATTATTTCTTGTGCATACAAGAGCATTTAAAGAACACTCGAGGATACACACAGATAAGTTTCCCCTCCACCCCCAACACCCCAGTCAGCCAGGATCTGCTCAAAGCCAGTTCACAGTTTGTCATTGCTCTTCTCAAAAAATGCATCCACGCTTCTGTCTTCTTTTCCCATCAGTACAGGAGATCAGGACACAAAGTGGGAGAAAACATGCAAATCATGAGTCCAATAAAAGGCTGTATCTAAAATTTACAGAATAGCCCTTAAAACTCAGTATCAGAAAGAAATAACCCAATTTACAAAAACAAAAACAATGTAGTAAATCAATGGTACCTCAGTGAAAATGTTGACAAAAACAGACACTTCACCAAGAAGACATATAGACCTAAAGTAAGAATATGAATAGACGCTCGGTGTCACAGGTCATTGGGGAAAGACAGTGAGGAACAACAGCGACACACATCACACCCAGCAGGGCTGGAAATGCAAACACCGCACAATCCCAGGTGCTGCCCAGGATGTGGACAACAGGAGCCCGCACCACTGCCGGCAGGAATGCGGGATGGCGCGGTCACTGGGGAAGAGATTTGACAGTTTTTTGGAAATTGAAAAATCTGACCATACAACCCAGTGATCACTGCCCCAGCTAGTTACCCTACTAATTTTTAACTTACATTTGTACAAAACCCTGCAAGCAGGTAAATATTTACAGTAGAACACTCATCAAGTGTGAGCTTCCCATAGTGAATAACTTCGAAAGACAATGGTAACTAATGAAACAAAAAGCTTCACAGGAAGAAATCTGGGAAACTCTGCCTTAGCCTGGTGTTGAAGGTTAACACATCGTGATCAGTCAGGTGGGCGTGACTGAGTGTTATTGACGTGTTGAGTGGACAATGGCCCTGCACCTCTGTGGTCTGCTTTCCCGAACCCAGGGTCCACTCAATGACAAAAAACCAACCAACCAACCAACCAACAACAACAACAACAACAACAACAACACTAAGTTGAGAGACAATATTCCTGAGCAGTACTCCTTGATGGAGAGTAAGAGTAGAAAATTTAGGATGAGGGGTCACATACCAGAAAGTGGAGGTGGGGGTAGAAATGATTAACATAGTAAACCCGCCATAGAAATAAAAAATGCTTAGGGCCAACTGCTATAGGGAGAACCAACTGCTCCAGAAAGTACCCAGAGGCACAGACCAGGGGTGGGATAAGGGGACAGAGGCCATTGCAGAGAATCACCGGTTCTTACATATGAACAAGGGCACACCATAAAAGTAATTCATTTAACTATAGATAACAATTTCACAAAGGAATGAGCCCCTCCCAAAGAGAAGAACACCAAATCAGTGCAATATCTGCCCTGGGGAGACGCAGCTCTGCTCCCAAGGCTGCCTGCCTGGGACCTGCAGGCTTCTTCTAACACACCTGCCTTCTTCAGGGGCAGCTCTCCTGCCTGCTTGTGTCTGCGTAAGCGTCTACTTCTTCCCTTTTTTTTTCTTTTATATAATAAACCTGCCCTTTGGCAGAGACTAAGAGTCTTGTGGGGGATCTCACTGTGTGTGTGAAAGGGGGACTCTGCTGAAACTTTTCTCAGAGGTGACCCAAGAACCCCCATCTGTGAACACAACATCTCTCCAAAACGTCACTCTTCACTGATGTCAATGTTATAAAAACAAAGAAAGTCCCAGAAACTGTCAGCCTGAGGCCTCAAGGAGACCTGGTTGGAAGTGAATGAGGCAAACTGGATAGGATTATGGAACATGGTGTGGGATAAAGAAGAACCCTAGTACCTTTGCAACTTTTCTGTAAATCTAACAGTATTTTTTAAATTTTTTAAGTGCCCTCAATACTTAATAGGTTGTAGAAGGAAAAAGTGATCTACTTTCCTATTTTCCCAGGTTTTTTTTTTCATGTATGTGATTTAATGAACAAAAAAATTAAGTCCACAATGTCAAGTTTTTCCTTTTTCTTTTTAAAGAGCAGCTAAACGAATTTGGGGGTTGGTTAGTACAATACAGAGAACACAGGCGCAAAGTACAAAACGGCACCTAACACCAATGCCAGTATTCATCTCATTACAGTTATAACCAAGGATATTATTAATTTTTGTGTTATTTGCTTTTCTTTAGAACATGAATCAAAGCCATTAACAAACTTGAGATATATACACAATACATACACAACCTTAAGCAAAATACTTTTTGTAAGTAACATTACATTTTAAAATAGTGAAAACTCAGTATCTGTGCTGATTTGTATTTTGACTTAATGGAATGAGAACAACATTCAACTAGGGAGGGTTATACTGATAATAAAACTCTTAAAGTTAAAAATGTTTTCCTCTCCCTTTGTACTTACCACAGGCTATATAATTCCCTGAGAGGATTCATTATGAGAAAAATGTCAATTACAGCTTTAAGACCTTGCTTTGGAAGGAACTAATGAGAAAGCAGATTGGAAGATGAGAGTTCATCTTTGTTTTCAAATATGTGGTCCTAATTTTTCTTCTTATAGAATAAGTTTAAATCAGTTTATTATAAATATATCTAAACCATTAATTTTTGCAGCTTTCAGGTAAAGTCCAGCACTTCGTTTATACAGTCTTTTTTTTTTAAAGATTTATTTTTATTTTTTATTTATGCATACAAGCTGGGGTACAGGCCAGAGGCGTGGAGCGGCAAGAGGGTTCACCAGAGACAGAGCGGGTAGCAGAACAGGCAGATCAGAAATACACTGCTGAGGGGAGCAGCGGGCGAGGCAGGAGAGGTCTGGCGCGCCATGTGGGGCTCTCCCTGGCTGGGTGTCGAACTCGAGTCGAGTGGCCACCAAGGACAGCTCCACAGTGCAGTGCTTAACAACTGCGCCACCGGGGAGGCCCCGTTATATACAAAGTCTTGACAGAAGAGGTCAGTAGAGATCATTTAATCTTTAGTCGTGACATTATCCACTCAAGTCCTTGGCATAATCCCTCGCCAGTAAGAGCACAGCATGCCTGTATACGCCACTGGTGATCTTTAATAGATGTTAGTTTCAAAAACTGGGAAATTTCTGCTACCGTCATGCATTCTTTAACATCTTGTTTATTAGCAAAAGTCAGCAACCCAGCTTCCCTTAGGTCCTCGTGGGCTAACATTTTATAGTTCTTCTCTAGTTACAGAGGTCCTTTCTCTGTCTGTACTGTCCACAACAACAATTACAAACTCTGTTAGTACAGTAAGCGTTCCAGGAAGAACGAAGAGATTCTTGGCTACCAATATCCCACATTAGAAAACGTGTATTATTGATCACTATCTCTTCTACATTTCCTCCTATTGTAGGGGATGTACGCACAACTTCATTCATGGAAAACTGGTAAAGAATGGTCGTTTTCCCTGCATTATCCAGCCCAACAATGGTAACTTTGTGCTCCTGGTGACTGAACAGAGTCCACATCCTGGTGAAGAGAATTCCCATTCTCAGGCAGCAGGCCCCACTCCAGCCCCGGGGCCACCTCCCTGGCTCAGGCTGAGGGGGAGGAAAGACACGCGCAGGAGCCTCTGCTGCTGCTGCTGCTGCTGCTGCTGCTGCTGCTACCCTGCTGGCCGCCGGTCCGCTTCCCAGGAACCGGAGGGAGGCCGAAGCCCAGGCCGCCCTGCCACGCGCGAGGCCTCGCCGCTGCTGCCAGGCGCCCTCCTGCCTCCCGTACATCTCCGCCGGGTTGTCTGCGACGAGCCTCGCGGGCCACCGTCCTCCCCCCTATCTTCCCAGGCTTTTTTTGTCCAGAGACTAGAGAGAGGGGCACTAGGGGAAAAAGATGGAACATCACACACAGGGCAGGGCTCCACAGTCCCTTCTCCTCTGGACCCTGCCTCTCTGACTCGTCACAAAACATCTCAGCCCCAGGCTGCCCGCCCTCCAGAACGAACCACTCCGCCCAACTCAGACCCCGCCCAGGCCTGGAGGTTCAACCAGAATCCAGAGTAGCGCGCAGCGCCCCCGTGTGGCCACAGGGCCCAGCACAGAAGACCAGAACTCTCCGCGCCCTCCCTAGAGCTCCGTCCCAGCAGCAGCACTAGGATCTGCACACAGGGGGCGCCCAAGACCTTTGTCACTTTAAGTGTCAGTTCCTCTCCAGTTGTTGACTTCGGACTCTGGACATACCCAGCTCTCCAGGACATAACAATTGGTTCCCAGGTTCTGGGAAAACTCCCAAATGTATAGGTTGCATTAGTCTCTTGGATGGAAACTTGGGACTCCAGAGTCCCTGTAATTGGTTTCTGATTGTGCTTTCAAGGATGAAGTGCCTCCTCCTGGGAATCACCCTTATCCCATCCTTTGGATGAGGGGCAGGGCCTAGAAGAGACCTCAGGGCACTGTCTAGGAAGAAGGGGGTGGGGAGGGCCCTGGAAAAGAGAACACAGGACTGAAATGGGGACTTTAGGGGATGGAGGTGGAAATGGGTGAAGAGGGGAGCCAGAGAGGCCCAGGCAAAAGGGGTCAGCATAGGGGACACTGTGAGGGGGAAGGTCTGTGTGGATGACCCGGGGCTCTGGCTGGGGGCTGGGAGAGTCTGTTTCACCTGGTGGGATTGCAGAGGGGTTGGCGCTGTGACTGAGCAGGAAACTACTTACCTTTGGGGCCTTTCCTGTCCTTGCAGGGCTGGTGTAACGCAACAGGCACACTCACATGCTGATGGAGAGGAGGTGCAACAGGGTGGTCCCCAGGGAAAACGGAGGTTCCAGGTTCACTGCCCCACCCAAGGAAAGGTGGAGCTGAGCAGGGAGGAGAAACAGCTGGAGAGAAGACTGAGGAGGAGGGAAGCAGGATGGAGAGCCCGAAGGAGACCTGGAGGAGGCACAAGGAGCAGAGAGACATGAGAAGAAACTGCACTTGCTTTTTGGTCCTTGACTTCTTGAAATAGATGTGGGTGAGAGACCTGTGGGGAGGTTAATGATGGAAACATTGATCTTGATTTTGATTTTGGTCTTTTTCTCCCAGAATTGTCTGAATGTTTCCGACCCTTTCCTATAAGTCCCTGCCAGAATGTACTTCAGACTGTGACAGGCCTTCAGGCTCTGCTTTGGGCCAACCCTGTTTGGCTGAACATTTACCCACGAGGGGATGGGTAACTCTGGGTGCTGGATTTGGAAACTTTATTCTTTGCCTTTTTTTTTTGGCCACACACTAATTGTATTAAAGTTCCTTTCCATTACAGGTCTTACATGTTTTGTCTTGATGTTGCTGACGGCAGAGAGATGGGGGAGACAGATGGTAAAGGGGAGGACCCCTCATGATCCAGAACATCCCCCACAGTTCCCCAATGCTGGGGTGTCAAGGAGATTCAGGGAGCCAAGAGGAGGGGAAGGCAAAGCCTGTCCTGCCCTAGAGGACCAGACCTGGGGGCTGATTCTGGGGCTCCAGGGCCCCACTCCCTGCAGGTGGGTCAGAGTCAGCCCTGCTCACAGCCCCAGGCTGCTGGACAGCCCCGCTGTGCCCGGACCCTGCAGACACCGCGCTGGAGATGGTGTGAAGAAAAAGAAATGAACAGCAAAATTAAATGGAATTCTAAAAACAGTAAAAATTATCTTTTTAAATCACCTTTATTTTGAAGGAAACTTTCAGGGGATGTAGAATTATTGCTTGACACCTTATTACTTTTTTTAAGATTTATTTTTACTTATGTATACATGTAAGAGCTGAGGAAAAGGCCAGTGGTTGGGGGTGGGGGGTTGGAAAGATTCACCAGAGAAAGAGTGGGGAGAAGAACAGGCAGATTGATTGAAATATACTGCGAGGGGAGTAGTGGGTACAACAGGAGAGGTCTGCTGCGCCATGTGGGTCAGCTCTGTGGCTGAAGATCGAACTCATGCTCAGTGGCTGTCCATAGCTTCATAGTGCTGAGACTTAACCTCTGGTACCACCAGGGAAACCCTGACACCTTATTTCTATCAGTGTCTTGAGTATGTCACTCCAGCTGCTTCTGGCCTCCACTGTTTCTTATGGGAAAACAGCCACTAATTACTTTATTACCTTAATTTTTTAGTGGTTTGTATCAAACACTTCATACTCTGTACCTGAAACAAAGATCTGACACCTTGCACATTCTCTGAGGGGCAACAGGAGGGGCCTCACTCAGGGGCTCCAGCTCCGGGTCCCACGAGGCTGCGATGGGGACGGGATGTTGCTGGATCTGAGCTGCCGTGGTCAGCGTGGAAGGACCCGCCTCAGAGCTCGTTCTTGTGGCTCCTGGAGAAAAACCCTCAGTTCCTTGTCCTGTGGGCGCCCCCTTAGCAGAGTATCCACAGTGTGCAGGAGTCACCCCAGAGAGGGACTAGGAGGGGAGCCCAGGCGGGAAGTCTCAGCCCCTGTAAGCCCGACTCTGTGACGTGGCGCGTCCCTTCTGCTTTATTCTCTCTGTGAAGAGTCAGCCGGTCCAGACACACTCACGAGGGGGCAACTGTCTCCTCTCGTGTATCAGAGAATTTGTGGAAAATCAAAAACCAACACAGTCCACCCTCTGGACACTAATTATTCCATTCTGCCACCCAAGACCCCTAAAAGTCTCTCCCATCAGAGTCAGTGTGACGTCAGCATCTCATCATGCGAGTCAGGACCACAGAGGAGGCGCCTTGAGAGCATCTGTGCAGTGAAGCCCTCTGTGCGCAGCTGCTCGTGGACGAGGGCCGTGACGTGAAGGGACAGTTTTCTGCCCCACAAGCCCTCGATGTGGATACGTTGGAGAGAGACACAGGGCAACTCACAGAAACATGCTTTTGTATATTTTTAAATTAACTTTATTGAGATACAACTTATTATTGAAAGGTATGTGAAAGGTATGCGCAGTAATAGAGATAAAGAGTCCAGGCAAAGCTGCAGTCAAAGGGCCTTTATTAAAAAGCTCCTGGGCGAGGTTCACAGCTCTCAAGATGGAGGCCAGTGAAGTCACACTCCAGGTCAAGCGAGGGGAACTTATATAGGGCAATGTTTAGCCCAGGGGCTCTGCGAGGGATCTTCAGTTACGTGGAAGTTGTTGTTCGGTCCCCTTTATCTGACTGGGCTATCTGGTGTTCTGGTGAGGGTGGTGAGGGGGTGGCGCCAGGTGTCAGGAAGTTTTTTTCCTTTAAGTTGCTCCCTGCTTAGGTGACTGAGAGGCCATCATGGTTTCCCTTCTGCCAACCCAGGCCCAGGCCTAACAATTACCATCAAGTCACTTGTTGAACACGTGTAACCCAGCAACCTTTACGTAAGTACTGAAGAGCACAACCACCCCATAATCTAACTTGAGGATGTCTCCAGCACCACAACAGCCCTTGTTTCCTTGGGCCTGGGCCCATGGGCCCCGCCCCCACAGTCCCATCCCAGCCCTGGGCAGCCAGGAGCCCACTTTCTGCCTCTGGGCACAGGCTTGTGGCCCTATTTCTAAACACACCCCAGGTGACTCGGATGGCATATTGGGGCCTACTTGCCCAACTCATGCTGATGCCCACTCCATGCTCCACTGGGTGCTGGGGTCTGTGACCCCGCCCTGGAGGACCTGCAGCCTGGGGGTGTGAGGGGAGAGAGGGGCTGCAGTAGCCCAGCTCAGATGGGGCCAAGAGTAGGGCCGGGGTGGGGGGTCCTTTCTCAGGAGCAAGGGGATATGGGAGCTGAGTCTTGAAAGCAAGCTGTGGGCGTGGAAACAGAAGTGACTCACGGGCTCACAGAAGGCCAACTACATGAGTTCAGCAGATACTTTCTGTGTGTGGCCTCGGAAATTACTCACAACTACTGTGAATTCGATATTGATACTATGGTGACACTCCTCCCCACCCCCTTTCAGAAACAAGGAAATGGAGACTGGGGGGCATGGCAGTGTCCAGGTCTGAACCGCAGCCACCTGGCTCATGTCTGGGCCTCCTGCCCAACACGACCCTGCAAACTGACCAGGGAACCTATAGGACAGTGACCCTGGAGCCGTCGCTACCCTCTACAGATGCCACACATGTCTTGGATGGATTTTGACTAGAGACAAAGGGCAGTAGGAAATCACTATGTATCAATAGTCACCCTCTATGGAAGTGGACTGAACTGACAGATAAAAAAGGCATAGAGTGGCTGGTTGGACCAAAAAACAAAACCCAACTTTCTGCTGTCTTCAGGGGATGTATCAGAGCTACAAAGATAAGAGAACACAGGCTCAAAAAAATGGTTGGAAAAAAATACAAGGAAATAGGTCACCCCCAAAAATGAAGGGGCTGCAATGTAAAATAAAACAAATGTCCAGTTAAAAAAAGGTAACAAGAAACAGGGACAAACATGATATAATGATTAAGGAATCTAATATCGGAAAGACATAACACTCATCAATATATATACACCCAAACAAAGGACCATCAAAATATATAAGACAAATATTCACAAATCAGAAAAAAGATATTGATAGCAAAACAACAGTGGTAAAAGACTTCAACACCCCACTTTCATCAATGGGCACATCCACATGACAGAAAGTCAACAAGGAAACTTTTCTCATAAGTGAGGAATTAGACCCCATAGACTGAATAGACACTATAGGGTACTGCACCCCAAAAAGCCGAGTGCACATTCCTCTCAAGTGCACATGGACCAGTCTCCAGAATAGACTACATGTTGGGTCACAAAGTGAGTGTCAATACACTCGTGGAGGTTGAAATCATATAAGTATCTCTGCAATCACTATGGTATCAGACTGTAAATCAACCATAAAAGGAAAACAGGAAATAAATACTAAAAGGTGGAGACTGAATAACACAATACTGAATGACTATTGGGTCAAGGAGGAAATTAAAGAAGTAATTATAAAGTACATTGAGACGAATGACAATGAGGACAAAATCTATCTGTGGGAAACAGCATGAGCAGTTCTAAGAGGGGAGTATATAGCGATACAGGCCCAGGCCAAGGACCAAGAAAGAGCTTAAATAAGTACTCTCACCTTACACCTACAGGAATTCAGAATAAAGAACAAATGAAACCAAAAGTCAGTTGAAGAAAGGAGATAATAAAATAGAGAAAAAATGTAACAGAAATCAAAGATTGATGAAAACCAAAAGTTCAGTGAAACCAAAAGCTGGTTCTTGGAAAAATAAACAGTATACACAGACCTCTTCCTAGACTTACAAGGAAAAAAGGAAGAAGAAGAAAAACTCTAATGAATAAAATCAGAATGAAAGAGGAGAAGTTACAACAGACATTTCAGGAATACAGAGGCTTTTATTAAACAGCTATATGTCAATAAATTGAATCACCTAGAATAGACAACCTAAATCCTTAGACATATACAACCTTGTGAGACTGAATCAGGGAGAAATAGGAAACTTGAATGGATTAATTATAAGCAAGGATACTGAAACACTAGTCAAAATTTTCCCAAAAAACAAAACCCAGGAACAGACATTTTCACTTGTGGGTTCTACCAAATTTTCAAAGATGAACTAATACCTGTCCTTCTCAATTCTTCAAAAAAATAGAGGAAAAGGGAATGCTTCCAAAAAACATTCCATGGGGCTAATATTCCCTGATACCAAAAGCAAAGGTCATCACAAAAAAATAAAGCTGGAGACCAATATCCATGATGAATATAGATGCAAAAATCCTCAACGAAATCTTAACAAACCAAATTCAATAATACATTAAAAGGATCACACATCATGATTGAGTGGGATTTATCCCAGAAGCAGAAGGATGGTTCAATATTTGAAAAACATCAATGAGATTTCCCCTCACACCAGAAAGAATGTCTATTATCAAGAAGTCAAGAAAGAACTGTTGGTGAGGATTAGGGGATAAGGACCCTTTGCCCTATTGCTGGGAATGTAATTAGTACAGGCATTTTAGAAAAAAAATATGGCAAGTTCTCAAAAAAATAAAACAGGATTACCATATGATCCAGTAATTCCACTTCTGGATATTTACCGAAGAATAGAATACAGTTATTCAAAACGAGACATGGCCCTATTTTCACTGCAGCACTATTTACAATAGACAAAGTATGAAATAACCCAAGTGCTGGAGACAGATAGATGACTGGATTAGCAAAATATGTTATATCTCACATCTCCATATATCGTATATCATACACACACGCACACACCTACACACAATGGAATAGTATTCAGATATTTTTTAAAAAAGATGAAATCTTGCCATTTTCAACAATCTGGATAGACTTTGAGGGAATTATGTTAAGTCAAATGGAGAAAGACAAGTATCATGTGATTGCACTCAATTGTGGAATGTGAAGGGGGAGAAAGTAATTAACAAACACAACAAAAACAAATCTAGTGGAAGGATTTCTCCTTCCACTAGAGGGGAAGGAGGCTGGAGGGAATAGCTGTGGGGAGGATTGTGATTGCACCTTTGGGTGTGCATGAAATGTGCAGTTGCCAGGGTGAGAAACGCCTAAAATCTATACAGTGCTAAAAATGCTTCCTCAGTTAGAAAAAAAGGGAAGTTCAACCAGCCTGCTCCCCAGTCAGAGGCCTTGGCTTGACCGGGCCTGGGAAGGACAGGATAGGCCTGTGCTGTCCTCAGGAGCCCCCTGCACCCCCAAAGAGCCACTTCTCACCTGTGCTGCCCCAGCCTGGCCTGAGCCCCTTCTCAATCACCTGGAGACAAAGAGACTAGTCTCCCCTGCCACCCCCTGGCTGGGCCCTTGTCACCTGGGTGCTGACCCAGGTCCTGCTCTGCTCACAGCCTGGCAGGGGCTCCCCACCGCACAGTCACCCTCAGCCCCACACGGTGACCCCTTCCCAGGCCTCTGACACCCACTCTTGTTTCCCTCCCTCTCCCTCTGCTCTGGCTGATCCTCACCCCTCTGTCCTTGCACACCTGGGACCAACAGGCTGAACAACCCCCACAGGCTATTCCCTCTGTGGACCCTCACCCCCTCCCCAGGGCTCTGCTCCCATCCTACCATGTACACTGACCCTCTTGATGGACACAGTTGCCCCCCACATCCCTCCCTCCCCTGCAGCCCGACCTGCCCCTGCCTGCCCCCCTCTCAGCCCCTCTACTGGTGTGGGGTGGGATGGGGTTCTTGTCTTTATTATTCACTGTCTCCTGCAAGGAAGCAGCTCTCTAAGAGAGAATCTATTCTGTACATAGCACCGAGCACATGGCTGATACCCAATAAATTGGTGGAATGAATTAAAGATTAACAAGTGTTTCTGATACACATAAAGTCAAAAGCAAAAAATAAGGGGAAAAGTGTTTTCATACTTTTGACAGTTGCCTTTTTGAAACACCACAAACCCCTCACTGAGCAACTGTCACACCTCCCCCTCATGTTACAGCTCAGTGACTGCTCTTAACTGTGTCATCACATGAGAGTTGGGGAGCACCCCATCTTTCTAGAGCCAGGGCCCCCCACACAGCCATCCTTCCTGAAGGAAGAGCTCCCAGAGCCCCTGGGTCCCACCCACACTAGGGAGACACAGGAACAGGGAGGGACACACTCTTGGAGAGTTGTCGAACCGCCCGAACTGCGTGTCGTCCACGTAGCCCACGGTGATGAAGCGGGTCTCCCCAAGGCTGGGCGGGGAGGTCGCGGTGTAGAAATACTTCAGGGAGTGGAAGCCTGGGGGGCGGAGAGGGGGAGACCAGGGCTGACCCGTGTGGTCCAGGTCCCGGGAAGATGCAGGGAGCAGGGTCGAGGGGCCTCCTGAGATGGAAATGGGAAGGCAGAACAAGAAAGGTTGAGACTGGAGGGGCCCGAGAGGAGGTGGGAGCCTGGGAGAGACAGAAAGGGCCCAGGATAGGTCAGGGTCAAAGAGGCCAACAGGACCAGTGGAGGAGGAGTCTCAGGGTCCAGTGCCCCAGCGGGGTTCTTCTAGTTCTTCCTTTCTCAGAGGTGTTTTCCCTCCAGAGCCAGCACTCTACCCGCCCAGGTTTCCATCAGGGTCCCTGAGAGCAGCAGCAGGAGGGTTGGGGACTTCATAACCTGTGCTTTTGGGGTCTGGGGATATCTGAATACAGGCTGGTGGATGGAGACTTTGTACCTGGGAGCCGCTTTGATGCTGATTGACTTCTCTGGAAACCCTCCAGGCAACTGGGAATGAGAAGTGGGGGTGAGTCACTATTATCTAGGAAGGAGGATCCAGCATAGCTGAGAGAGAGAAGTGAAACTGTGGGGAGATGGGGAACCCTCAACAATAACCTTCCTGGTGCCAGACACAGCCCTGGGTGCAGAGACCCTGAGAGCCACACCCTATACCTGGGACTTTGCCTGCCCCCTCCTCTCCTGCATCAAGACCTTTGTCACTCTGTTTCCCTGAGTCCTGGCCAGGGACTCAGGTCAGCGATTTTCAAGCATTTTCTTTTCAGGATCTCAGCACAGTTTTGCAGATTAGCAAGGACCCTGAGTATAATTTTAGGAGGTTGTAGCTCTCAATATTTACTACATGAGGAATAAAACCAATTTAAAGATGTTGTTATTTAATTTAGAACAGCATTAATAACCCATTGCATGCTCACAAAGTGTCTTAAAGAAATATAGATACTTATGAAAATAATCAGGGTAATGAGTGGATCTTGTACAGCTTATATTTGTGCAATTGTCTTTCTTCTCTGTCTCATTAAAAGAATGTTGGATTGGGGCCTCCCTGGTGTCGCAGCGGTTGAGCGCTGCGCTGTGGAGCTGTGGGCAGCACGTGCTGTGAGTTCGACGCCCAGCCGGGAAGGATCCCACATGGTGCGGCA
>PVIJ01023645.1:0-13862 GCA_004024925.1 Scalopus aquaticus | reverse complement strand
GCCCTGGGCCCTGCTGGCCCTGGACCCCCGCCCCTCGCTGCCCCCGCTCCTCCCAGATGCTGCTCCAGCTGCAGCCTCACCTCCTGCGAGCAGGCCTCCCCCACACCTCATCCTTCCTCCTCTTCTCACCCACCCTCAGTCTGAACCCTGATATCTGAGCGAAGCTGTTACTTGCTGGTCTGCAGGCCTCAGCGCCAGCCCACAGGAAGTCAGCCCCCTACCCCCCATCTCAGACCCCCAAGATCCTTGCACCCCAGCACTCCCAACTGCTCACCTCATCTTTGCATTTCAGCCCCACCCCTGCAGAGGACACCCCTCCTCCACTGCCCCCCAAGGTGAGGCCCTAGGTCAGAGCCGGGGGGCTGAGGGCTCAGAAGGACACGGGCCTTAGAGGCTAGGACCCTGGGCACCCTAGGGCTGGAGGCGGTACCCCACCCAGGTCCCTTGATGTCTGGGGGTCCGGCATGATGAACCCTTGGCACTGGCCGGAAAGTAAATCCCCGAAAGAGGCAGGGATTTGGGAGGTTTAGCCTGAATTCGGGAGCTTGTCCTGGGAATCCCCGTGTCAGCCCACCTGGCACAGGCCTGCAGTTGCTGGAGCGTGTCGCTGTCTGGGGTGCATGGAAGGCCGGGGTGGCGGTCGATGGTGAGGCACGTCAGAGCCACGTCCAGAGGCCGCTTCTGGCCGAGCCGGCTGGGCTGCCAGGCCCCGCCTCTCCGCCAGCCTCTGCTCTACTTGCCCGCGTTCCTCCCTGTCTCCCAAGCCCAAGTTACGTTCTCCGTCAGACGAAGGTCCCATTGGCACCGAGGATGAAGGGCAGCTGAGCCCAGGGGTGCTGGTTCGGTGTGCCAGTGGGCCTCCCCCCCGCACCCCCCACCGTGGCCCTCCCCCAGTCACCCGAAGCCCCCACCTAACTGCCCATTCAGGTAAGGGGTGGGAGGTGGGCGGGGGCGAGGAGGACGAGGGTTGAGGGGGCTTTGGGGGCTGATTTTCCTCCACCCCATCTTAGACCCCTCGCTCTGGAGCCCAGTGCCCCAGGAGCCCAACCAGCCCCCACTGTTACCCCCCAAGAAGGAAAAGATGAAGAGAAAGGTGAGGACCAGCGGTGCTGAGGACTGGCGCCTGCGATTGGGCGGGGGCGCCAGGCCGGGGCGGGGGCGCTGCAGCAATGGAGGCGGCGGCACTGGCTTAATAACGCCTTTGTCCCGACACTCATCTCGTGTCCCTGCGTGGGGTGACCCTGCACAGACAGCGGTGACAGCACAGCGCGAGCCGGCATCCCCTCTCACGGGGGGGCAAGAGACCGACGAACTCAGGAACCTTGGGGGCACAGAGGCAGGACTTGCACCAGGCACCAGAGTCCTAACCACTGCCCCTTCCTGTCCCCCCTCGCGCCGGCCCTGCCGCCCCGCCCCGCAGCCCGCCCAGGGATATGCCCTCCTGGTGAAGCTGTTCAATGGCTGCCCCCTCCGGATCCACAGCACGACCGCCTGGACTCATCCCTCCACCAAGGGTGGGGTTCAGGAGCATCTCGAGCACGTGGGGTGGGGGGGACCTCAGTGGGAGACACAGAGGGGCAGAGTCTGGAGTTTCAGTTGGTTTGGGGTTCAAAGATGGAAAGTGTGACAGTGAGCTTGAGAGTGAAAACCAGGAGTACTCGCGTTTGCGGGACCAGCGCTGTGAGAATACAACAGGAAGGCCAGAGTTTGGGGTACAAGATGGGGGCATTTGGACACCATTAACCTCGGTTGGAGGTTCACGGCCTAGAGACTGGGAAGAGCATTTTGGGCTGGGAGTTTTAACGGAGTGTGTCAGGAAAGGACAGTCTGGAGGTCAGAGGTCACCGAGGGCACACGCAAGGAACAGCAGGCACATCGGACAGTAAAAGCCACCTTTAGAGGGTCTGAATTTGGGGGTCAGTGTTGAGACAGGATTATCAGGGGATCAGGGCCGGGGAGAAGGAGGGACAGAACTTAGAGGGCTACTGGGGGAGGCCTGTCACGAGGGTCCGCATTTGCCTGCATGGGAAGTCACAGGCGATGAGACAGAGACCACCCCAAGAAGGGGGATCAGACTTGGGGAAACAGAGGCTGGGAGCGTCACCATGGGGGAGAGACTTGAAGGTCCAAGCTCGGGCACAGAGTGCCAGTGTCGAGGTGTAACAGGAATTTGGGAGGTCCGTCAGGATGAGGCGGCGCCCGACGCCCTCGTGTCTGTCCCCCCAGACCAGCACCTGCTCCTGGGGGCCGAGGAAGGCATTTTCACCTTGAACAGGAGTGAACAGGAGGCCACGCTGGAGATGGTGAGGGGCAGCACCCAGGGTGGGCTGAGGGTGGGGGCTGGAGTTGGGGGCCGCGGGGCCTTACATGAGCCGTCTCCCCAATCTGCAGCTCTTTCCTAGCCGGACGACCTGGATTTACTCCATCAACAACGTCCTCATGTCTCTCTCAGGTCTGACTGTGGGTTGGGCAGGAGGGGTGTCGGAAGTTCAAATCCCAGCCCCTTTTCCACTGTGGCACTTAGGGCAAGAGATGTCTGTCTCCAGAGCCTCAGTTTCCCCTTCTGTAAAAGCAGCTCACAATAGTCCCCACCTCAAGTCAGTTTTGAATTAATTTTTTATAAACTAGTCTTTACATTTCCTTTCCTTTCTTTTTTAGCTCTACAAGCCAGTATAGTCAGGGAAACCAGTATAGTCTAGGGTCCTTTAGATGAGAGACAAATCGCTTATTTTCAGGCTACTTTGGGCCAGAATAAACTTTCTGGGCATATCGAGAACAACTGGAATCCCTGAGCTAGTTGCCAGCTCACCACTAACCTTACCTGTGGGAACCGCCAGCAACGAGATTGCTTATCGCACACTGTCTACACCAGACTTCTGAATGACCCCAAGTCTTTTCCTAAGCTCATTTGAGGTCTGAGAAGACCATCATACATATTTTTATTAAAAAAAATTTCCTCTATCACTACATCTCCTTGATGTTCAGGGCACAGTTAGGACTCATCCCCCACTTTAGTAAGAGAACATGAGCAAATTATAATTAAAATTTTATGCCATTCGTTTACTAACATGTTGGAAAGAATTTCTAACTTATGGGGAAATGTCAAGCCACACAGGATTCATGCACTAGTTAATATCACATCTGTGTGACAAACTTTAGAAGAACTAGATATTGATCTTCAACTTTGAAATGTGTGTAACTTCAGCTGGCTGGCTGGCCGTCCAGACTTCCTGAGGGGTGGCTGCAAGCTGCACCGGGCTATGAAGTGTTTTTTACTCACCCCTAGTCACCAGAGCCAAACACAGTGGGGATTTAAAATAGGCTGAGTAGGAAAGGAATCCATGGAAAGGGCTTGCAGTGTGAAGACCTGGGCATTTGGGACAAATGGATGGGGCTGAGTGAGGGATGAGGGGAAGGTAGGAGTTCTATATCCAGGGTCCTATAACTGCCTGCTTCCCCTACAATCACACACACTGCAGGAAAGACCCCCCACCTGTATTCTCATAGCATCCTGGGCCTGCTGGAAAGGAAAGAGACCAGAGCAGGAAGCCCCATCGCTCACATTAGCCCCCACCGGTTCCTGGCCAGGTACCAGTCCCCCACGGCACGCCAGACCCTTGTAACCACCCCTCTGGCCACCCCACACACACTTAATGCCAGCTTTCTTCTGCAGAAAGAACATGGTCTCCACCAAGATCCAGGACACCAAAGGCTGCCGGGCATGCTGTGTGGGTGAGCGAGACCCCGTGGGCATGCAGGGGGAGGCGGGGCTGTGCCTGCACCCAGCCCAGAGTTAAGTTGGAGGGTTAAAGCAGGGTGTTAGAGTCCCGGGGAGGGGGCGGCGGTGGGAATGTGTAGCTTTTGCCAGCCAGGGAGGTGGGAGAGTGGACATAGGAGTAGGGAGGGGAGAGAGGATTGACCCTAGCTCACCCTCACCCACCCACAGCCGAGGGCGCGAGCTCTGGGGGCCCGTTCCTGTGCGGGGCATTGGAGACATCCGTGGTCCTGCTTCAGTGGTACCCGCCCATGAACAAGTTCCTGCTGGTCCGGGTAGGCACCCATAGGGGCTAAGCCTTTCCAAGCTTTCTTCCCCCCCGAGGCCTCGCCCCATCCTACCAAGGCTCCGCCCACCTACGTCTGGCTCCGGGGTCTGAAGGCTTCCTGAGCCTTACACCCCGCCCCCCACCCCCGGGCTGTTAGCCCTTCAGGCCCTATGCACAGTCTCCCCGGGCCTGCAAGGAGACCACACTCGGGTCCCTTGAGTCTCTAAAGCGCCTTCGCTGGCGGAGAAGTCATACCCTCCCGGGGCCCTGCCTTTCTGTCACCAAGGCGGCACGCCCCCAAGTGGAAGCCACGCCCACTCCGAAGGCACAGCACCGGTCACTTTCTAAGGCGGCACCACCTGACCTGTGAAACGTCCAGGTGTCACCTTCCGAGCCCAGGGCCCAGGAGACGCTTAAGAAGTCCCGTGCCCGAGGCCCCCGAGGCCCCGCCCCCCGAGGCCCCGCCCCCAGCCGCCTCTGAGCCCGCCCCGCCCCGTGCGCTCCGCAGCAGGTGCTGTTCCCTCTCCCGACGCCCCTGCCGGTGTTCGCGCTGCTGACCGGGCCGGGCTCCGAGCTACCTGCCGTGTGCATCGGCGTGAGCCCCGGGCGGCCGGCGAAGTCGGTGCTCTTCCACACCGTGCGCTTCGGTGCGCTGTCCTGCTGGCTGGGCGACACGAGCACCGGTGAGTGGGGCGGGGTCTCGCTGGGGGCGGGGCTGTTGGGAGCGGCCCGGATTCTCAGCTTCAGAGGGGCGGGTCCTTAGTGTCGGCCGTGCCCACGTGGGGCGTAATTGGGAACTGGTTGGGAAGGGGGGAGTACGGGAGAAAGGCGAGGATTATAATTCATGTTCTTGAGGACCCCGTGGGGTCGCTGTGGTGCAGGAGAGTTGAACCCGCTAGCTTGGGATCAGAGGGGGTGTCCGCGGAGGAAGGCGGAACTGGGCTGAATTGGTCCTTGAATCCCCTCCTCTCAAACAGAGCACAAAGGACCAGTGCAGGTGACCCAGGTTGAAGAAGACAAGGTGATGGTGTTGATGGACGGTAAGGGCCCTCCTCTCCTCCCCGCTGTTTCTGCCCCTTCAACCCCACACCCTGTGCCACTCAGAAACTGTCCCTCTGGGCCCCAGCCCTGCCTGCTTGCTTCCCACACTGCGTCCTTTGCCCAGGCCCTAGGACGCCTTCTAAGCCCTGCTCCCTGGGCTACAGCTATCTCTCTCTGCCTCTTCTAGGGTCTCTGAAGCTGGTGACCCCTGAGGGGGCTCCAGTCCGGGGTCTTCGAACTCCAGAGATCCCCATGACTGAAGCTGTGGAGGCTGTGGGTAGGTGCAGGATAGGAGGGCCCTGGGGTCTGCAGGGAGACGCTGTGATACCCAAGAGTCACAGGCACTGCTCTCCCCGCAGCTATGGTTGGGGGTCGGCTCCAGGCCTTCTGGAAGCACGGGGTGCAGGTGTGGGCTCCAGGCTCGGACCAGGTAAGCGTCTCCATCTCAATACCCGCCAGCAGCCCCTCCCACCCATCACCTCCGTCAGACGGGCTGGGGGAACTGAGTTGGGGTGGGAAGTCCCGGAGTCTCCGCCAGTCTGTTTAGATGGGGTCTAACTCCGTCTCTCAGGTGGTGCTTAGCTTGGGGCATAACTGGGAAAGGAGTTGTGGGTGGGGGTCGCTGGAGAAAGGTGGGATGTGTAACTGATGAGCTTGATCACTGGCCGTGGCCGCTATAGTTGGTGGGAGTTTAGCCGACTTGCCTGTGTGCCCAGCGAAGGGTCTAGAAGTGGTTCTGTGCAAGGGACTTTTGTACTCTCCTCAACTTAGTCTCCCAGCTATGAAGTGGGGATCATAAAGAGATATGTTAACAGCGTGGACCAGACTGCCTGGGTTGAAATCTAGCTGAGTGACCTTAGGCAAATGGCTCACCCTTCCTGTGCCTCCCTTTTCTCATCTGGAAAACGTTTTGCTCATAGACTACTGTGTGCCACACTCTGACACTCTGCCTTTAGAGGTATTATGGTATTTAATCTTCACGCTCACCTATCGGGTAGGCGTCGTGATTTCATTGGCCAATCTTCCAGGTACAGAGAGGTCAAGTAATTTTCCTGAGATCACACAGCTGGTGAGCGGTATGGGCAAGAACGATTCTATCGACCAGAGACTAGGAGTTCAGGAGCTTCCTCCCCTGCTCTCTCTAAGGGAGGGGAGGAGTCTTCTAGACAATGACGTTCGCACCCTTCCCCCCAGCTGCTGCAGGAACTCAGGGACCCCACCCTCACCTTCCGTCTGCTTGGCTCCCCCAGGTACGGTCTCTGGGAAGGGGTCAGAGAACCTGGGGGGGGGCTTCCTGGTGTGGAGAGGCCGGCTGCGGTGTCCCCAACCACCTGTATGTACGGTGTGCACAGTCTCACCTGGCCTTGCCTCCATCTCTCGCCCATAGCCCATTCTCCATGTGGCAGCCAAGGGGGTATTTTCATTTTGATATAATTTTAGACTCACAAGAAGTTGCAAAAGTAATACAAAAATATTCTATCTTCTTTACTCAGATTCTTCAGAGGTTAACATTTTTTAAAAAACACATTTGCTGTCCCCTTCTCTTTCTGGCTGTTGGGGAGTAAGCTGCAGGCTTGATGCCCATTTACCCCTAAACACTTGGGTGTATGTGTCCTAAGCCAAAAGCAAGGAAACATCCTTACAAACCGCAACGTGGATGTAAGAATTCAGACACTGGGCCTCCCTGGTGGCACAGTGGTTAAGCGCTGCGCTGCGGAGTTGTCGGCAGCAGCGATGTGGGTTCGACGCCCGGCCAGGGAGATTCCCACATGGCGCGGCAGACCTCTCCTGCCTCGCCCGCTGCTCCCCTCAGCAGTGGGTTTCCATTGATCTGCCTGTTCTGCTCCCCACTCTGTCTCTGGTGAACCCTCTTGCCACCCCCCCGCCTCTGACCTGTACCCCAGCTTGTATGCATAAGTACATTTTAAAAATCTTAAAAAAAAAACCCTTAATTAAAAAAAAAAAGAATTCAGACACTGACCCCCGCCACCCCTTCACCCACACACCCCTCGAGGCTCTCCAGTGGTCACAAAAAAGAACTTTCCCCTGGCCCAGGGTCTGCCCCGGGATCACGGGCTGCGTTTAGGAGTCAAGTGTCTTTAGCCTCGAACCTGAAACAAGCCCTCGGACTTTGTTATTCGTGACCCTGACACTTTTCAAGAGCACAGGAAAATGGGTTTTACACAATGCCCCTCAGCTGGTTTGAGGTTTCCAGGTTAAACATTTTGGTCTGTAACATCCTCACAGGCACGATGGCGTGTGCTCTAGGCCAGCAGGGGTGTGGCGCTTTGTCCCAATACGTTATTTTTGACCCTCTGGTTAAGGAGGGGCCAGATTTCTCCACTACGAAGTTATTCCTTTTTCCTGTTTATTAAGTGATTTTTTGGGGGGTGCAATTTATTGAGACTGTGTAAATACAGTTTCTCATCAGACTTTCATCCATTCATTTTAGCATTGACTGATGATTTTTGGCTGAATCTCTTACGAGGATGGTTCCTTGGGGGGTTCTAGCATTCTTTCATATTTACTCGTTGCTGTTCTACCACAGGAAGCCTTCCCTTCGGCACAGTCTCATGGATTTCCATTTCATTCCATGAATTATAACCTGCTACTACCATTATTTATTTTGAAGCACAAATAGTCCCCAATTTAGCCGGGGAGAGCCCCTTCGAAGATCCCCTATAGACTTGTGACATGCCAGAGGGGTCTTTTAAAAATCCAGATTTGACTGTGTCACTGTTTAAAACCCTCTGTAGGCAGCGCTTTCTGCCCACTTGTGTCTGTACAAGCATCGTCTTCTCCTTTTTTCCTAAGAAAGCTAACCATTTTGGCTATAAAAAAAAATGTAAACTTCTTGTGGCCTCAAGATAAACACCTAATCCTTTTGCAGCCAAGCCCCAGCTCCTCTCCCACCTCAAGGCCTTTTGCACAGGCTGTTCCCTCTGCCCTGAACACTCTTCCCTGCCCTTTTACCAAGTTCCTTCCTGAGACTCTTTGAGGTTCCACCGTCTGTTCTCTGGGGGCACCTTGGCTGACCTGTTGGGCTAGGTTTCCCTGCTTTGTGCCCCACGCTCTCCGGCAATTCCTGATCCATGTTCGTCTGCCACTCTGGATTGGGCACCCCGAGGGCAGGGACCTGCTCATTCACTGCTGCAGCCTGCATGCTGTTGGCACAGCCACTAAGACTCTGAACGAATGAATGAACAAATGAATGAACGAACCGATTTCTCCCTTCTTCCCCAGGCCTGTGGTGGTGGAGACACGCCCAGCGGATGACCCCACTGCCCCCAGCAACCTCTACATCCAGGAGTGAGTCCCTAGAGAGGGGTCAGGAACTAGGCCCTGCGCCCCCATCCCCAACAGACACACTAGCAGTCAGGACTTGCCAATAAATATGCACTTCAGCCTCTGCTGGCGTCTTCCTTTTTTGAGGGGCGGGAGACAGGATTCCTGGATGCCCTCCCACCCCGAAATGTCACCAGTCCAACCAATGACAGCAAGGATGGGGGAGACTTTATTTCTCCAGTCCGTGGTTTGGGGCTAAAGGGCTCGCTCTGAGAATAAGGCACTTGTGGTGGGGGCGGCGGGCCAGCTGGGGGCGCTCAGCTAAGCTGGTCCTCATACTGCTTGCGGAAACAATCTCCAGCTGGGAAGAAATCCCAGCATCTCTCCTGGTACATCTTCCAAACGTAAGACTCCTGGTGGGGGGATGGGCAAGAGTTGGCTGGTCACATCTTGGATGGCTTGATAATGAGATGAGCTGCTTACTGCCACCCGCTGATGGACCTTAGATTAAAACTCATGATGGCCCCCGCCCTCCCTCTAACACCCCCTTACCTGACCCGTGTGTTCTGTCTCGTCCTTGTTAATCAGATACATCAGGAAAAACCTGGGGGTGGGAGACAGGTCAGGACCCTCCTCATGGACACCCACAAGGGCACCACACCCGCGGCCCTAACTGGTCAGTGCCCACCACCCGCTCTGACACGCAGTGGCCACGCCCCCATCCTCCTGATTGGCCAGCGGGCCCAGGCTCACATGTAATTGGCCAGGTTGTGCTCCTCCAGCGTGTGGGTCTCGAAGCCGTGAGGCGTCGTATCAAAGTAGTCACTGCCGATGCCACAGATGAAGCACTTGGTCTGGGCGAGGCGGGAAGACATGAGTCAAGGCCACGCGACTGTTCCGGAGTTTCAGAACTCCTCCGGGCCGCCCCCACCCGGCCTACCTCCATATCTTCCTTCACTTGTTCTTGCTGGTCTCGGAGCTCACCAAAGGCGTCAATGATCAGACCTGGGGGGGTGGCGGGGTGCAGGTTGGCGCCCCACCTTTGACCCGTTCAGACTCCTCCCTCTTCTGGCCACCTACCTCCGGGCCCTGCCTTCTATCCCCCACCTCTCCAGCCTCACCCTGCTTCCTAAAAATAACCCCTAGCAACCCCTAGCATTTATTGAGCACTTACTATGAGTCAGATACTTAACACTTAGGAATCGACTTAATTTTTACAACAACCCTATGAGTTTAGTGCCATAGACATCCCCATTTTGCAGATGGGTAAACAGAGGCCTAGAGAGGTGACTTGCCTGAAGTCTCATAGTAAGAAGAGGCAGAGCCAGTTTATAATGCAGACTGGATCCTGGGCCTGCACTCTAAGCTCTGAGCCCTGAGCCCCAAACCCCACCTCCCTGCACCGGTACTGACCTTGGATGATGGCTAGCAGGATGACAATGACGAAGAAGAAGAAGGTGATGTCGAAGACCACCCGGTACAGCTCGTATTCATCGCCCGCTGGGTCCTCAATCTCGTCCCCAATGCCCCCACCAGCTCGGACACCCACGTACATGTGAAACAGGTAACACTGAGGAGGCAGGGCGAGAAGCATATCGGTCGCCATTCACTCATTTGACATTTACCGACCACCTACTGGGGGCTGGGCCCTGGGCTGCGGTGGGGGGCAGGAGGCACGGCAGTGACTGAGACAGCTCTGGGCTCTGCCCTCACGAGGCTCACAAACATGGCATCACACAGTGGCGGCCAGATTTGGCCAGGGCTGTGACGGGAAGAGCACAGGCCCAGATCAGGTGGGGAGGGGGGCAGAGGCGGGAGGGGAGGCATGGTGTGATGGAGGGTGAGATGGGGAAGCACAGAAAGCTTTGAAGCCCTGAAAGCCTGACACAGCTGGGGTGATCAGGCAAGGCGTCCTAGAAGAGGGGACTTTGTGTGAGTTGGAGCTTGAAGGTGTTGAGGGGGGAGGGAAAACCACATTAGCTACACCACCATTGGGGAGGAGAGGCTACATTTTGCTCTTGTGAGGAACTGAAAGCGGTTCAGTGAGGCTGGAACATAGAGCTCCTGTGAGCAAAAGCCGGGGAAGAGATGAGGCAGGCCCGGTCACAGAGCTCTGCAGGCCCTGGACTAGGCAGTGGTTAGGGAGGGCTTCCTGTAGGAGGCAGCATTTAAGTTGAAAGGTGAGTTGTCAAGTAAAGGGGTGTAAGTGTACATAGGACCTGGGGGGCGGGGCAGAGAGAGTGTCAGGTCCAAAGGGCTTGGGTTGGGAGGAAACTGGTCTTAGGGGAACTGAAAGAGGACCAGGCAGCCAGAGCAAAAAGCAAGGACTGTGGTTAGACTCAGGCAAGGCTCTTTCTCAGCTTTATGAGTCATGGTGAAGGGATTCAACTTTATCTAGCTGGAGTTGGGGAGTTGAAGGTTCTGAGTGGCGGAGGGATTGGGGAGGGCATGGTCTGCCTTGCACTTAGGAACGATTTCACACTTGCTCTCTCTGTGTCCCCCAGAAGTGAAAGAACCCTGCTGTCTTAGGTAAAAGCAAAAGGTCAGTGACTGCGGTGAGGACAAGTCTGTGGGTGCAAGACCAGGTCTGGTGGGGCTCAGATGTCAGCCTGAGAACCAGGACTGTTTCCTCAGGCCAGGGTGTCAGGCCACAGGACGTCACCTGAGACAAAGGCCTGCCATGACGCTCAGCTGTGAGCCACGCCCCTCGTAGGTGAAACTCAATTTGGGCCATGCCCCCACTTCCGCAAGAGAAAACGTAAACCTGCCTGGCATGCTGGTTTGTCGGGTGACACTTTTAATTACAGATGATGATGACAGTGGCTGACATCTCTGTCATTAATAGCAGCCAGGCTCTAGCCCAAGGCATCTAGTCTCAGAGGGCCAGGGAACACCATTTAGTCCTGAAAGCAATGCCTGGGCGTGGGCACTGTTGTGACACACCCATTTTACAGGTGAGGAGGGCAGAGGGGGGAGGTCAGCTGCCCTAAGTCACCTTAAGGCCTGGGCACCTTCCCAGCTCAAATCAAATTACAGCAGCAGCTGACATTCGCCCAGCGTGGATTATGTGCCTGGCACTGCTCAAAGTTACTTGTGTTATCAGCTCACGGAACCCTCCATCAGCCCACCGGGTGGGTCTCATCAGCCCACTTTACAGACGGAAAAACCAAGGGTCAGGGCCGGCCGGCGTGTTGGGGGAAGGGCTCACCGTCATCATGTCGTCACACTTCATGTCAGGCTCGTCTTCGTCCTCGCTCTTGTTGTAGAACTTCCGGAAGAAGTTGAAGGCCACCACGGTGTACAGGTAGACCACCACCGCCAGGAGGCCCACGGTCATCACCAGCTGGGGGCGGGCAGGGCGCCGCTCCTGATCGGCTTGTCCCTCGGCCTCCCCCGGCCCTCCCAGTCCCGACCGGGACCCGCCCCGTGGCCCTCACCCCCTCCTCAAGGCCCACAGCCACCCCGGCTCGGCCGCCCCGCCTCGCCCCTCCACCCCACTCGCGCAAGCTCTTGCGACACCTGCTTCCCGTTGTGGGTGACAGAGGACAGGATGGTGCGCAGCGTCTTCACCCCCATGGCGATGTCCAGGAGGTGGGCAGCAAAGAAGAAGTTGTTGTAGTGCCCCAGGAGGGACATCACCATGTACCAGCTCAGGTAGAGGAAGGACTGTGGACACGCAGGGCCGGGTCAGGGGCACGCAGAGACTCGCGGGGCACGCCGGGGCCAGGGGACATTCGAGAAGGTTTCGAGCACTCTGGACGTCGGGCGCCCTCTCTGGCTAGGGGGTATTTGGAGGAGAGGCCATCCCGAGGGGAAGCGGGGACACCCTGCAGACGTCAGGGAGTTCAAGAGCACAACGGGGGCACCAAAGGCTGTTCCAGGGAGCAAGGTGGGGTCAGAGGCGCACAGAGGCTCAGGAATGAATCCCTGGTCAGGGGTACCTGGCGGCGAGGGGACCCGCCAACCCCCTGAAGCCCTTCTCCCCATAAGTCCCTCCCCCGTCTACGGCCCCTCCTCACATTGTCTGTGAAGATGACCCCAAACTTCCAGATCTGGTACTTGACATCAATGGACATGAGCCTGTGCGGCGTGGGGGGAGAGAAGGTCAGATGCCCGAGGGGCAAGCCCCGTTACCCCTGCTGCTCCCCCCGGCGCCCCGCTCACCAGGTGAGCAGCCCCGGGGGCGGCTCGGGCTTGCGCTCGTTGTGGGCTGTGATCTCCAGGGAGGCCAAATCCATGCCCAGCAGCTCTGCGATCCGCTCCCGCCCGTAGATGTCCCCGTGCTTGTCCAGAACCTGCGCAGGGGAGCGTGGGGCGGGTGGGCAGGCGCAGCTGCAGTGGGGGGGGGCCTGCGCGGGGCGCTCTGGGACACTCTGAACTTTGCGTGAGAAATTAAAAGTGCATTTTTCTGGGAAGAAGAGCCAGAGCTTTCTCCAGATCCTGGCATAGGGGCGGGGTCTAAACTGAAAAAGGTTTAGTTGATTCATTGAGTGAATTTATGGTATCAGGCAGGAGGCAGGGAATCCTGAGTACCATGTACCCAGCTCCAGCCACGGATCTTCAAATACCTCAGGCACATTCCTGCCCCAGGGCCTTTGCATGGGCTGTTCCCCCATGTAAACCATTCTTGCTCCAGATTTCCGCCTGGCTTATTCGCTCACCTCCGTATTAATTAGCTTGCCTTTTCCTCAGCTACATGAAGGAGCAGCCTCTCCTGAGCAACGTACACACGCCCCGCCCCATCCTTTCCACTGGCTCTTTGCTTCTCCAGCTCTTCCCCTCCTGGACATCATAAACGTGACCTTCATCTCTCTCCAACTCGAATGTCAGAATCACAGTTTCGTTTATGGCTGAACTTCAGGCCCTAACACGACCCCTTGCAGGTACTCAGTAAATACTTGTTGAGTGTGTGAATGATGATAACAGCAGAGACTTATCTTGTGTTTTCTTTTGCTTTGACTATGAAGGAACTGAGATGCAGAAAGGCTGACACAGGAGTAGAGAAACAGGCAATCCAGAACACACATTCTTTGAAATCTCTGTGCTTCAAATAGTAGGCCTCACTTCCTTCCTCATCATTAATATCTGAGCACTTCCTCCGTGCCAGACACCAGGCTATGTTTGCACCCTCTCATGGAGAGAGGGAAGTACAGTTACCACGCTCGTTTCCAGGCAGGAAGCTGAGGTGTTCCTCAGCCCCATGAGGCTTTGCACACAAGGCTGCACACAAAGCAAGTGCTTGACAGGGATGGTCTGGTGGCAGCGAGTGGCCCAGCCCGGGAGGCCCCCACCTCCCCGTCCCTGATCACTGACCTTCCGCTTGACAAACTTGTCCCAGTAGTTGCTGGGGAAAGACCTGCAGAGAAAGAGCCGAGATGTCAGGGCAAAAGAGAGTGGGGGGGGAGGGCTGGAATTCCAAGGCTTTTTTTATAGGGGACCCTGCACCTCTCTTGGGGGTCAGGCTCTAAAGACCCAAAGCAGGATGAAGCTCAT
>PVIJ01023644.1:0-13863 GCA_004024925.1 Scalopus aquaticus | reverse complement strand
ACCAGCAGTGTAGAAGAGTTCCCTTTTCTCCACATCCTTTCCAGCATTTGTTGTTGCCTGTATTTTTAATGTGTGCCATCCTCTCAGGTGTGAGGTGGTATCTCATAGTGGTTTTGATTTGCATTTCCTTGATTATAAGTGATGTTGAGCATTTTTTCATGTATCTGTTGGCCATTTGCTTTTCTTCTTTGGAGAAGTGACTTTTGAGCTCTTCTGCCCATTTTTTGATTGGGTTATTGGCTTTGTTTTTGTTGAGTTGTGTGAGTTCCTTATAAATTTTTGTTATCAGTCCTTTATCAGATGTATTGTGTGCAAAAATCTTTTCCCAGTTGGTAGGGTGCCTGTTAGTTTTGGTTAATGTCTCTTTTGCTGTACAGAAGCTTTTTATTTTGATGTAATCCCATCTGTTTATCTTGTCTTTCACTTCCTTCCCTTTGAGGGATGTGTCTTTCAAGATTTTGCTGAGATGTGTGTCGTGTAGATTTTTGCCTACATTTTCTTCTATACATTTTATGGTTTCAGGTCTTACATCCAGGTCTTTTATCCATTTTGAGTTGACTTTTGTGCAGGGTGTGAAATAGTAGTCTAGCTTCATTTTTTTGCATGTGGCTGTCCAGTTTTCCCAGCAGCATTTATTGAATAGACTGCCCTTGTTCCACTGCATTTTCTTTGCTCCTTTGTCAAAGATTAGTTGTTCATAGATATGTGGCTTTAATTCCGGATATTCTATTTGGTTCCATTGGTCTTTCTGTCTGTTTTTGTTCCAGTACCATGCTGTCGTAATTATTATGGCTCTGTAGTATAATTTGAAATCAGGGAGTGTGATTCCTCTGTTTTCTTTCTTTTTAGTTAGTAGGGCTTTAGCTATGCGAGGTTTTTTGTGTTTCCATAGGAATTTCATCAGTAGTCAATCTATTTCTTTGAAGAATGTCGTTGAGATTTTTATTGGAATAGCATTGAATCTGTAAATTGCTTTTGGTAGGATTGCCATTTTGATAATGTTAATCCTTGCAATCCATGAACAGGGGATGTCTTTCCATCTTCTTGTGTCTTCTTCTATTTCTTTCAACAGAATTTTGTAGTTTTCTTTGTATAAGTCCTTTATGTCTTTTGTTAGATTTATTCCCAGATATTTGATTTTTTTGGTTTCGATTTTGAAGGGGATGGATTTCTTAATTTCTTCTTCTTCAGTTTGGGTGTTTGCATAGAGGAATGCTACTGACTTTTGTGCGTTGATTTTGTATCCTGCTACTTTACTGAACTGGTCTATTATTTTGAGTAGTTTTTCTATGGAGTTTTTAGGGTTTTGTATATATATTATCATATCGTCTGCAAATAGAGACAGTTTAATTTCTTCTTTTCCTATTTGGATCCCTTGAATGTCTTTCTCTTGTCTAATTGCTCTGGCTAGGACTTCCAGTATTATACTGAAAAGTAATGGTGAGAGTGGACGTCCTTGCCTTGTGCCTGATCTTAGGGGAAAGGCCTTCAGCTTCTCACCGTTGAGGATAATATTGGCGTGGGTTTGTCATATATGGCTTTTATTATGTTGAGGTATGTTCCTTCTATCCCAAGGATTTCAAGGGCTTTTATTATAAATGGGTGTCGTATTTTGTGAAATGCTTTCTCAGCATCTATTGATATGATCATATGGTCTTTACTTTTCTTTTTGTTGATGTGTTGGATTACATTGATTGATTTTCCGATGTTGAACCATCCTTGTGCCCCTGGGATAAATCCCACTTGGTTGTGGTATTATCTTATGGATGCATTGTTGTATCCTATTGGCCAAGATTTTATTAAATATTGTTGCATCAGTATTCATTAGGGAGATTGGTCTGTAGTTTTCTTTTTATGTGTTGTCTTTGTCTGGTTTTTGTATTAGAGTAATATTTGCTTCATAGAATGTGTTTGGTACTATTTCTTCCTTCTCGATTGTTTGAAACAGTTTGTGTAATATAGGGACCATTTCGTTTTTGAATGTTTGGTAGAATTCATTTGTGAAACCATCTGGTCCTGGGCTTTTGTTTTTGGGGAGGTTTTTAATTACTGTTTCAATTTCACTACTTGTGATTGGTCTGTTTAGGTGTTCTATATCTTCTTTGACTAGTTTTGGGTGATTGTATAGTTTTAGGAATTTGTCCATATCCTCTAGGTTGTTATACTTGTTTCCGTATAGCTGTTTATAGTAGTCTCTGATTTTTTTTTTAATTTTTGCTGTGTCCGTTGTGATTTCTTCTTTTTCATTTATGATCCTATTTATTTGTGTTTTCTCTCATTTTTTCTTTGTAAGCCTGGCTAGTGGTTTGTCTATTTTGTTAATTTTTCCAAAGAACCAGCTTTTGGTCTCGTTAATCTTCTGGATTGTTTTTTTTTGTTTCCATTTCATGTAGTTCTGCTTTGATTTTTATTATTTCCTTTCTTAAACTGTCTTTTGGGGTTTTTGTTGTTCATTGCCTAGTTCTTTGAGATGTGATATTAAATTGTTTCTTTGGGTTGCTTCTTGTTTCTTGATGTGAGCTTGTAATGCTATGTATTTTCCTCTTATTACTGCTTTTGCTGTGTCCCAGACGTTCTAGAAAGTTGTGTCCTCGTTGTCATTCAGTCATAAAACCTTTAAAATGGTAGATAAATAAAAATCAATTACTAATTTTGCAATTTTAAGATTTTTTTCTGTCTTGTTAACTGCTTAGCTGCAGCATCTAGCAATTAATTGGCCTGATAGTATATGCTTAGTAAATATTTGCTAAGTAAATGTGGGCCAGAAAGTGGGGAATATGATGATTCTTCTGTATAATTTTCTTCCATTTTGCTTATTTCTAGGAAGGGGCCAGGTAAAGTGGACACAAAAGATGACCGAAAGTGAGAAATTGACATAAAGAATTAGGGCAATTTTAAAGCACCAGTACTCATTGTATTGATCCAACATGTAACACTGATTCTCTTTGGACTCAGGGCACAGTTTCAGGATGAGGTTCTGACCAAGTAAGTCCTGCTTGTTAGCCTCTAATTTTCAAGTGGCACAAATGTCAGTAAGTAACTAGCCTCTTTCTGTTTAAGTTCCACATCTGCAAAACTGGTACTAAGTGGACTCTCTTAGTCTTACTGAGTATGTCTCATGAAAGAGAGTTTTATTTGAATGAAAGCAACTTACACCTTTGGTTTTCTGATTCAACTCTAAATAATTTTTTTCAGTTTTACTGAAGTATGTCTTTCTGAACACAGTTATAGGAAAAAAGTAACATATATTTGGTTTTCTCATACACTCTAACTTGATAGTCTTAGTTTCACTAGGATGCACACATACTGGCATTTTCAAGGAAAGCAACTTTTTGGGGTGTTGGGGGGGGCTTGGTACAGTGTGCATTGTTGATGGTACATGACAAGGCAGGGCTCTCAAAGCACCTCCCCTTCTCCAGGTGGTCTGGGATGGAAATGTAACATGTCAGGAGATTCTTAGTGTGGATGAGTGTGGAAGGTCTCTCCAGCAGTTGAGGGAAACTCTCTTCCTCTTATGTTCTCACTGGTGGTCCAGGAGCTTTAACGCCTTGGAGGTCATATGGACCATGAGGCCCAACAGCCTTTTGCTATAGCCAGATTCATTGTCATACCAGGAAATCAGCTTGACAAAGTCATCTTTGAGGGCAATGCCAGCCCCAGCATCAAAGGTAGAGAGGTGGCTATCACTGTTAAAATCACAGGACACAACCTGGTCCTCAGCATAGCCCAGGGTGACTTTGAAGGGGATATGTGCTGCCTGCTTCACTACTTTCTTGATGTCATCATATGTGGCAGCTTTCTCTAGTTGGCAGGTCAGATCCATAACTGAATCATTGGTGATGAAGACATGGAAGGCCATGCCAGTCGGCTTCCTGTTCACCTCAGGGATGACCTTGCCTACAGGGTTGGTGGCAGGATTTATTTTCTGGGAAGCCCCTTGGCCATCATGCCAGAGGGGCCATCCACAGTTTTCTGGGTGGCAGTGATGGCATGGACTGTAGTCATGAGTCCCTCCACCATGCCAGTTATCATGGATGATCTTGACCAGTGAGGCCAAGCAGGAGGTGGTGCAGGAACTGTATTACCGACAATTTTGAAGGAGTTGTACTCTTGGTTCACACCCATCACAAACATGGGGGTATCAGCAGAAGGGGCAGAGATGATGACCCTCTTGGCTCCACACTTCAGGTGAGCCCCGGCCTTCTCCAGTGTAATGAAGACATAAATGGACTCCACACCATGTTCAGCACTAGAATCACCCCATTTGATGTTGGTGGGATCTTGCTCCTGGAAGATGGAGATGTACTTCCTCATTGATGAACAACTTCCTGTTCTCCACCAATTGTGCCATTGAACTTGCCATGGATAGAGTAATACGAGAACATGTAAGTCATGTTATTGAGGTGAATGAAGGGGTCACTGATGGCAAAAATACCCATTTTGCCAGAGTTCAAAGAAGCCCCAGTGATCAAGCACCCAATGCATCCAAATCCATTCACTAACTTTCACCATGATGACTGAGGGACACACTGGTACTGTAGTGGAAGAGGCAACTGTCTGTAGAACCAGGAGAAGCAGAGAGTCAAGAAAAGCAACTTTTATCTCCTGTTTCCTCATACAGCTCTCAGTGGATATTCTTAGTTAGTCTATAGAAGCAGAATTAATTGAAATAAAGTACTTTCTAATATACTTATAAATGTATATTCTTAGTTTTGCTGTATAGTGTCTTTACATAGTTATCTAAAGGGGAAGAACTTAATATCTATGGTTTCATAGTAAAACTCCAAGGGGAGATTATGAATTTTACTGCAATGTCTGTACAGATTTAGTTGAAAGAAAGTAACATGTCTATGGTTTTCTAATTCAATATCAAGTATAGATTCTTAGTTTTACTATCTATACAAATTGATTTGTTTGAAAGAAAGTAACGTATCTCTTCACTTGTCTCACAACTCTCAGTGGAGTTTTTTTGAGCAAAGGAACTTACAGCTTCAATTTTCTAACACAAATCTTAGAGACAACACTTAGTTTTGCTGGGATATGTCAATCTACATAGAGTTATTTGAAAGAAAGGAACTAGTTCCTTTGATTTTCTAAAACAACTCTTAGAGAATATTCTTAGTTTTACAAATATATACCTATCCCCGGGTAGTTATTTGAAAGAAAACAACTTGTATGTTTTGTTCTCTAATAAAATTTTAAGTGAACATATTTAGTATTACTGGAATAAGTCTATAGAGTATTGTTATAAAGAAAATAGCATACTGGCTTTTTTCTAAGATTTGTTTTATTTATGCATACAAGAACTGGGGTCTAGGCCAGAGGTGGGGGGCAGGGGATGAGAGGAGTCACCAGAGACAGAGTGGGGAGCAGAACAGGTGGATCTACTGAAATATGTTGCTGACAAGGGCAGCAGATGAGACAGGAGAGGTCTGCTGTGCCATGTGGGTTAGCTCCCTGGCCAGGGATGCTGCTGTGGCTGGCGATAGCGTGATAGTGCTGAAACTTTAACCCCTGTGCCACTGTTACAGGGCAAGAGAGGGACACTCCCGAAACCCCAGACCTGCCCTGTTCTAAATGGGTTCTTCCATCCTCCGCATCAATACAAAACATATAGGACCTTAAGTGGAAACCAGCCTTTAATACAATTAGAAAAGACGGAGAAGAAAAAGAATATATTTTCTAAGTCAAGCACCCAATGTTAACCAACTCCTCGTGGGTAAAAGTCCACCCAAACGGGATTGGCCCAAAGCAAGTCTCGAAAGCCTGCCACAAGTCTAGAACAGCTTTTGGCAGGGACCCACACGTAAGGGTCAGAAACAGCCAGTCAACTCTGGGAGGAGACAAAATACCTTTCAGCAGGGACCCATACAAAAGAGTCAGAAACAGTCAGACAATTCTGAGAAGAACAGAACAAAATCAAAGCCAAAATTAACATAGCCATCGTCAACTTCCCCGTGCGTCTCTCACCCACATCTATTTCAATCAGTCCAGGCCAGTGCAGCCTCTTTACAAGTCTCTCTGCTCCTTGGGCCTCTTCTGGCTTTCCATTCTTCTTCCCTCTCCTCCTGTCTTTAATCTGTGTGTTCTGTCTCCTCTGTGTGTGTCCTCTGTGTGTGTTCTCAAGCTTCTTATATCCTGCTCAGTTCCACCCTACCTTGGGTGGGACAAGGAACCTGGGACACACCCTTCTCCTGGGGACCACCCTGTTACACCACCAGGGAGGCCCCACCTTTGGTTTTTAATATAACTTTAAGAGAGTTATATTCTCTCTATATTTAAATTATTATATACATAAATTCTTAATGCTATTGGAATGCATCTATCCACAAGCTATTTAAAAGAGAGCAACGTATATTTTTAGTTTTCTAATAGAAGTCTAGGGGAGGATTCTTAACTTTACTGGAATGTCTCTATCTACAGAGAATTTTTCTTGCTGTTGTGGTTGAATCCCCAAAGACATCCCTGAAGCCAGTGTCATGGAGTGTTTTACCTATGTTTTCTGCTGTGATTTTTATGATTTCAAGTCTTACATCCAAATCTATAATCCACTTAGAATTAATTTTTATGCATAGTATTAAGTAGTAGTCTAGTTTCAATCATTTGAATGCTACTGTCCAGCTTTCCCGGCACCATTTATTAAAATAAATTTCCTTTCTCCAATGTATACTCTTGACTCCTTTGCCATAGATTATCTATATAAGTGTGGATTTATTTCTGGGTTCTTGGTTCTATTTGTCTGTGTTTCTATTCCAATACCATGCTATTTTGATTTATAGCTTTGTAGCATAATTTGAAGTCTGGAATTGGGACACATTCATTCATTTTTGTCAGGATTACTTTGTCTATTCAGTGTCTTTGTTGTTTAAATTAAAAATTTTTAAGTTGACTTTTCAAACACATGCAAATGTATAGTAAGTAATATGATAAACATCTAGGTATCCATCATTTAACCTCAACACTTTTCAATAGCTATATGCAAATTGGTGTGGGTGAGGGAGGCCACAGCCTTTTATGCAAAGAGAACAACAATGTGTAGATCCTGAGGCCTGAGGGTAGATTTACCAACTGAAACAAAAGCCAACAATGTGGGGCACAAGCCTCATTGGAATGTCTGTGTGGAATTGTTTATGTCTGATGGATGGGGCAAGATTAGATTGGGAATATTGGTGTGGGATCGTCTCCCCCCAAAGCTGAGATAGACTTTCCTCAATATGCCTAGAGTAGGCCTCTTCCAATAAGTGTCACCTTGCTATGGGTAGCCAAAGGTCAATCAAGAAACTGTGTGCTTACCCTTACTTAAAGAATATAGGTTATTTTAAGTTAAGAGCATTGAAGAATATGGAAGCTAAGAGAAAATTTGTCCTGGTCTCAGTCATTTGCCCATTTTTGCTAAACAAGGAAAACAATCATTGCTTGCCCATTTTATGACATAAGAATGTAGTTTGAAGAACATAGTCCAGCTCTAGGTTTATTATTGAACATGTCCTCCATGTCTAAGAAACTCAACTTTTTGCTCCAAAAGTAAAAGGATGAGGCCATCTCCTCCTTGTAATATGAATTATCCTACCCTCTCTCTCTTTGATGCCTCAGGTTCTTAAATACAAGTTTATCTATGCCTAGTCTGCCCTATTTTTACTTTACAATTTTATATTTATGTAAATTCTCCATATGTGTGTTAGTGAATTTTTGTCTTTTCCCCTACTCCAATGTTTGATGTTATTTCATTTTACTACCTACCCACAGAACAACCCAGATAGGGTTAGCTTTCTCCCCAATAAATTTAAGTGATGATGACAGATTAGTGTTATAATGGGGCTATATCTGAAGCAAGATAGAGCAGTCTGACTGAATATATAAAATTGACAGCCAAAATTGACAGGCAAAAAATAGTGAGATGATCTAATAGATGCAACAATAACAACAATAACAAAACTCTCTGTTTTGTGGAGTCCAAATCAGAAGCCCAATAGTCTAAATCCTAATCTAGATAGGTAATCTAGTTTGTCTTTATCTAAGTATTGACAGTGTTGAAGAAAATAACCAAAGCTTGGGAAGAACAGAAAAATAAGATAATCTGCAGAGATCTGAGTTATGATATCAAAGATATTTGCTGTGAAAAGAATCCTAAAGCCTGCAGCCTACTTTGCTGACACCGCTGTGAAAATTAACACTGCCATTGCATGGACTCCATCCCTAGGCAACTCTGAAAGGAGCCCCTGAAGACTTTGCCACACCATCATAAACAATTTTCAACTAACAAAGGCACTTACTTATAATAGATTTTATTTCCTTCTTTCTTTCCTCACATATAGAATGTGTCTGAGATAACTGAAACCATGCAAATATGGAGGCAAATGTCATGGTTGGTGGGCCATACATGTACTCTTTCAACTGCCATTGCAGCATATGAAGCAGGCTCAGGATGCAATAAACAACATGATTTATTTACAAAAGGGTAAGAAAGATAAATGAACTGGAACAAAAGAAAGAGTTAGACATCAAGAAAAGAGAATGTTGAAGGCACTAGGGGGGAAAAAAGTATGGATCTACAAAAATACTTCCATTAGGGTGACATCAGGGTTTCCACAAGAAACCCAACAAACAAGGATAGGATGGAATGATGTATTAAAATTACTTGAAAGTAAAAACTTCCAGCCAACAATACTATGTCTTGCAAGACTTCCTATCAGATTTAAGGGAGGAATAAAGACCTTCCCAGAAACACAGAAGCTGATGATGATTGCAAAGAGACTTCCAACAGAAGAAATGCTGACATGTGCCTTCCTATCTAAGTAAAAGAGATTAAAATCCACTAGAAAAAAATTGAACAGGAAGTAGCTAGACCAGAAAACTAAAGACAAATTGGTAGTAGCAAATCCTCATGTATCAATAATTACCCTTAATATAAATGCACTGAATACACCAATCAAAAGGTGCCAAGTGACTGGTTGGGACAACAAACAAATATCAACTTTCTGCTGTCTCCAGAAGACCCATTTGAGTTTCAAAGATAAACAGACTCAAAGCAAATCATTGTGAAAATATTACAAGAAATGGAACCCCCCCAAAAAAAGGCAGGGACAACCATATACATCAGACAAAGTAGATGTTCAGACAAAAATAGCACCAAGAAACAGGGATGGACATGATGTAATGATTAAGCCATCAATACATCAAGAAGACATAACAGTCATCAGTTTAGGTGTAACAAATGAAGGAGCCTCAAAATACATGAGGCAAATCTAAACAAATCCATAAACACAACACAGTAGTAGTAGGGGTGTTCAGCACTGTTCCTGAAATTTATATGGAAGCAAAATATTCCATGAATAGTTGAAACAATCATGACAAAAAAGAATGAAGGGGGTCACATCCCCAGACTTTAAAATATATTACAAAACAAGGTAAATTACCCAGTTAAGATATATTACAAAGCTCTTATTATCAAAAAAGTATGATGCTGGACTAAAATAAACACACAGATTAATGGAATGAAACCAAAAGCCCAGAAATAAACCCCTACTTATACAGACAGTTACTTTATGACAAAGGAATCAACCATATAAAATAAAGTCTCTTCAATAGGTGGTGTTGGGAAAACTGTACAGCTATATGCAGAAGATTGAAACTAGACCACTATCTAACTATGCACAAAAATTAACTCAAAATTGAATAAGATTTGGATGTAAGACCTGAAACTATAAAAAGCATAGAAGAAAACTAAGGCAAAATGGTCAACATCATAGGCTTCAGTGATTTATCTGGGGCTTTGACTCAAAAGACAAGGGAAACAAATGTAAAAATAAACAAATGGGACTACACCAAGTTCTAAAGCTTCTGCACAGCAAAACTGATAAAAATGAAAAGTCATCTTATTTAATGGTAGAATATATTTGCATATAGTATCTGATGAGGGGTTAATTTCCACGATCTCCAGAGAACTCACAATTCAACAAGAAAACAAATAACTCAATCAAAAATGGTCAGAAGAGCTAAATACTTCTTCAAAGAAGACATACAGATGGTCATCAGGCACAAGGAAAAATACCATCACTTATCAGGGAATTACAAATCGAAGTATCTCTTAATCAAAGTGCCTCTTAGGTACATAGTGTAACAATCTGTCTTTGGTCCAAACAATTTGGACAAATTAAAAAGTGTCAACCTGGGCCTCCCTGGTGGCGCAGCGGTTGAGTGCTGTGCTGTGGAGCTGTCAGCAGGGAGTTCGATGCCCAGCCAGGGAGAGTCCCACATGGTGCGGCGGACCTCTCCTGCCTCGCCCGCTGCTCCCCTCAGCAGTGTATTTCTGATCTGCCTGTTCTGTTTCCCACTCTGTCTCTGGTGAACCCTCTTGCACCCCACGTCTCTGGCCTGTACCCCAGCTTGTATAAAAAAAAGTGTCAACCTGGGAAAGAGGAAAGAATTCTTAGTTGTACCCTCAAAAGTATGACAGAAGTGAGTTTGGTCTTCTGCTTTGATAGTATTTTTATTTTTAGAACATTTGTAAGTATACATTGTTTTGCAATTTATCTCTTTTCAACCTTCCTCTCCTACCTAGATCCTATTCTTTCATTATCCTGTGCTTGAATTCAGATGCCTAAAATCACAAATGTCCACTCTCCAAAAACGCAAGAAAAATTCTTTAACTTAGGTATCTATTATTGCTGGTAAGATATTGTGTAAATTTTTAAAAATAGCTACCACTGTGTGAAGGAAAAGAAAAACTATGTTTTCATCATTGAATTTTGAGGTTTATCCTAGGAAAAAACAGTCCAGTAAGAACATGTTCCCAGCCAACTGCTTTCCCTAACCCACCATCTCCCTAAGATTCATTTTATATACTAACAGTGTAGTCTTACAAAATGTTTCTGATGGATATTTAAAGTCCTTCAAAATTCCTTTTTCTTTAAATTGCAAGATTCTTTGTTCTGTTTTCACTCCTGAGTGTATTGCCTCCTTTTCAGAAACTACATAATCTCTTTGGAGTGACTATATGGTAAGTTTCATTATTCTACATATGGTCCTCAGTCCACAGGTAATTGAAGTTTATATTTTCTCTTCCTAATCTCCCTTTTGCCAATTTAATCATTTTCCCACCTAAGTACCTAGAAGAGGATATTTATCTCCCTCCACTCCATGAGTGGCAGCAATGGCAAGAGTGGGGAGTTCCCGCCAGTTCCCAAAGCATGCTGCCTGCAGGCAGTCTCTCCTCCAGTGTCAGACAGGTTTGAGTCCTGGCTGGATCTTCTTAGCTCCTGCAATGGTGGCAGTGGCCACCCAGGTGTTGCTTCTGGGCAGCACCCAAATTGTTCTTCAGTGGGGAGGCTTCAGGATGGTTACATGGAAGCCCACTTCAGTGAGCCAGGTTTCAGTGACAAAGCCACTCTGCATCTCAGGGCTCTAATGTCTGACCCCAGAAGCTGCTGCAGGCAGTGCAGGCAGCAGCAGGTGGTAGGCATTTTACCATCCACCACCAGTGGCTCCACTGAGGCTCAGGCTGCTGATTTTCTACATTTTAGAAAGAGTGCATTAGAAAGAGTGAAAACCAGTCTCCTGCCATGATATCCCAGGGCATTAATCACATTGGGGCTGCAGTGGCAAGGTTGTCCTGTGTTGGTACAAGCTGTGGCATAGGAGGCAAAAGAAAGCCCCATGACTCTTGGTTCAAGGCCCACTGGGCCAGCCAAAGGAGATAGAGAGGCCAGTGGAATTCTAGGCAAACATGGCAGGCTCCCAATGTAGCCTACCCTGCAGCAGTTGGGAGTCCTGTCCAAGTGCAGCTGTAGACTTCCCTCATCCCCTTCTATGTGGTTATACCTGTTCCTGGAATCAAGCTGCCTTAGCAGTGGGAGCCGGCAGGAACAGTAGTGCAGTTCACCCCGCTGCTCCAGAGCAGTTGTGGCAGTTGCTCCTGCCCAGTAACTGCTGTTTTGAATGGACCAATCAGGTGCTGAAATTGGGGTGGACAGGGCACAAATGCCCAGACTCTGAGAAAAGAGCCACCAAAAAGCCCCAAAAGGCCAAAAGACCAAATACAACAAAGGACAGCGCCTGATGAGAGGACAGGTCACTGTCTGCGGGTTCTCACCTGTGCACACAATTGCAAGAGACTTCAGACTACAGGAACAACAAACATGAGGTTTATTTTACAAACGGGGGAAACAGAGAGCTCACTGAATCCTCAAGTGGCGGCTACCTCACCCAGAACGCATCAAGGATGTTAGCTCCTTGGGAGGTGCTGGGTTAGACCAACAAACAGGTCTCTGAGACACCAGACCCAGGGCCTCAGGTGCTCCTTTCAGGCTACATCAGAGACAGGACTGGAGGCCCAGCCTCTGCAGAGTCCTTCAGCTTCTCTTCCTCCTCAAAGGGCGGTTGCTGGATGCTTCTTTTCTTCTTTCTTCCTCGGAGGCCAGGAATGGACTTCTTTCTTCTCTCTTCGGAGTCTGGAACCATCTTCTTTCTTCTCCTGGGGGCTGGTGTCGTCCTTGTCGTCATCTTCTCCTGTTCTTCTCTTTTCCCTCCTTCTTCTGGTCCCTCCAATCCTGGCTTATATCCTCTCCCCGAGTACCATCCACAAGTCTGATTGGACCATTTTTCTATCCTGGAGCTGATTGGACAGACCCATCAACTCCTAGCACCTGATTGGTCTGTTCAAAACGGCAGTTACTGGGTGGGAGCAACTGCCATAACTGACTTATGGTGGAGCAGCAGACCTACCCATCAGCTCCTAGCATCTGATTGATCCATTCAAAACGGCGGTTACTGGGCAGGAGCAACTGCCACAACTGCCCTGGAGCAGCGGGGTGAGGTGCATTACTGTTCCTGCAGGCTCCTACTGCTAAGGCAGCTTGGTTCTGGTAACAGTGCTAGGAGATGATGGGTAGGTCCAATCAGCTCCAGGATTGGAAAATGGTCCAATCAGACTTGTGGATGGTACTCTGGGAGAGGATATAAGCCAGGATCGGCGGGACCTGAGCGGGGGAAAGAGAAGAGAAGAAAAAGGAGGACGCCTGCCCCAGAGAGAGAAAGAGGCCCCTGAAGAGAAGAACAGGAGAAGACGACCACGACACCAGCCCCCAAGAGAAGAAAGACAACGGTTCCAGACTCCGAAGATAGAAGAAAGAAGTCTGTTCCTGGCTTCCAAGGCGGAAAGAAGAAAAGAAGCATCCAGCTGAAGGACTCTGCAGAGACTGGGCCTCCAGTCCTGTCTCTGACACTGCCTGAAAGGAGCCCCAGAGGCCCTGGGCCTGGTGACTCAAAGACCTGTTTGTTGGTCTAACCCAACACCTCACAAAGAGCTACCATCACCGATGTGTTCTGGGTGAGGTAGCCGCCACTTGAGGATGCAGTAAGCTCTCTGTTTCCCCCATTTGTAAAATAAACCCCATGTTTGTTGTTCCTGTAGCCTGATGTCTCTTGCAATTGTGCACGTGGGTGAGAACCCACAGTGTCCTGTCCTCTCATCAGACGCTGTCCTTTGTTCTTTTTGGCTTTTTGGCCTTTTGGGGCTTTTTGGTGGCTCTTTCCTCAGAGCCTGGGCATTTGTGCCCTGTCCACCCGTTTCAGTTGGCAACTGCGGCAGGACGAAACACCCCCGTCCGCCCTATTTCATACCCAGTCCCACTGAAGGGGTACCTGGTGCCCCACTGAGGCCAGCTCTTGACTCGGCCCGCGAGTCCATATCAACGCTGCACCTGAGGAGGAAGCAGGGAGCAAGGGACAGGGGTACGCGAGAGAGTGGAGACAAGTCAAGAAGTCTGATCAAGTCTCGTTTATTGTTCCCAGGGGAAGAGCATAAATAGGGTGAAACTCACGGGGAGGTAACATTAGATAATGCAGGGTGGTCCAAGGTCGGGG
>PVIJ01023643.1:0-13822 GCA_004024925.1 Scalopus aquaticus | reverse complement strand
TTCTGAGAGCTAGAAAACTGAGATTACAATAGCTGAAGAAAAGACATTGAAGAGCAGAGATATGATTGAAGCTTTTTAGATGTTAAAAAGGATAGTAAAGGTCAATATAGATAAGCTTTGTAACAGTAATGACAAACACTGAAATTTAAGGACACATTCTAAAAATAAGTCATGATAAGAGATTGTTTTTTATTATTGTCCAGCCAAACAGGGTTGGCCCAAAGCAGGGCAGCTGAGGCCCAAGAGCTTGCCACAATCTAAGGCACCTTCTGGTGGGGACACATAAGAAAGGGGCAGAAGGAGCCAGGCAACTCTGGGATGAAAGAAGCAAAATCAAAGTACAAGTCAAGATAAAGGCTGCCATCGTCAGCCTCCGCATGGATCTCTCATCCACAGCTCTGTCTCTTTCAAGTGTCTACTTCCATATCCCCCATGTCGCTGGTAGAAGTCCAAGGCCACGAAGAAAGGATGGCGTTTTCTTCACATGTCTCTCTGCACCATGTGCCTCCTCCAGGTCTTCTTCTTGACCCCCTTCCTTCTTTCTCCATGCCTTCTCCAGCTCCTCCTCCTTGCTCAGCTCCCCCCTTCCTTAAGGTGGGGCAGAGAACCTGCAGCCATCCCTTTCCCTGAGGATTACCCTGTTACAAAGGAACATATCCATATACTAAAGAATAGGATAGCAGCCTGGAATATCAAGGAGACAAGAGGGGGTCTCACAGGACAAGGAGGAGATGACTTCTGTTAAAAAAATAAAGGAAAGGGCCTCCCTGGTGGCCCAGCGGTTGAGCACTGCGCTGTGGAGCTGTCAGCAGTGGTGTTGAGAGTTCGACGCCTGGGCTGGGAGCTTCCCACATGGCGTGGCAGACCTCTCCTGCTTCTCCTGCTGCTCCCCTCAGCAGTGTATTTCTGTCACTCTGCCTGTTCTGCTCTGTCTCTGATGAGCCCTCTCGCTGCCTCATGCCTCTGGCCTGTACCCCAGCTTGTATGCATAAATAAGTAAATGTTAAAAAAAAAAAAAAGAAACAAGCCCAAAATGCAATCAAACATGCTGGGCCCTACCAAGACACTTAACCTAATTACAGTTACAGCCTCTCAAAAGTGTAAATTTAAACTAAAAATCAAAAGTTTCATGGTCAGCATTAGAGAACTAATCTGTGTGGTAAGATTCCCTTGCCTTTCCCTAACCCCCTGCCTCTCCTTAATGGAAAGTAATTCTTTTCTTTTTGCTGATAGCCCTGTCCCACCCTCTTTCTGAGCCTTAAAAAATCTCCATTTTGCAGAACTTTTTACAGTCTTTTAACTTGTTAGATGGTATGCTGCCCAATTCATGAATCATTTAATAAAGTCAATTAAATTTTTTAATTAACTCAGTGGGAAATTTGTTATTTAACACTTCATAGGACAAAACTTTGCCTCTAGATGTTTGCCCTCCTTAAGATAAATAGGTTATTTCTGGAGTTATCCCACTGCAGGGGAGCAAAAATCTCCCATCTGAAAATATGTCTTTTTGGCAAAGGGTGGATTTCATGCAGGAGCTTGCAGGCTGGACAGAGGTTGTTTTTGAAAAAGATACCTATGTGTTAAATTCTCTCAGTAAGGATGTACATAAAGAAGGCCTAATCCCCTTTCAATCTTTCTTTTCAAAGGCAGAACTTAAATCTGCATGCCTTTGTCTGCTCTGCCTTCCCTGTAAGCTCTGTGACTTACTATTTCTCCCATCTCCCTCCCCCCAAAGTTCATCTTTCTTAGCTATTTAAAATGACATCTGAAGCCAAATAGGTGAGTTACTCATTCAAGCTGGGTTTCTCTCTGTATATTGGAGGTATACATATTATTATTAAAGCCCTTTTTGGCTTTTTTTCTTATCAGTCTTTCTGATGCTTGTTTGATTACTTGCCAGCCTAGAATACCCAGAGGGTATGGAATGATTTCCTTTATGCCCTATTCCTCAATCTAAGTAATGTACATTCTGTAAGTTTACATTAACAACTTCTCCTGAGGCCCATAGGGCCTCTATGGACTGCAGTTCAACATACTAAAGTGTTATGTATTGGGAAAACTCAGCACTGGACACCTTGGGAAAAGCTTGTCTGAAAATTTGGGGGAGAACAATCCTACAGATGGGGCAGTTTGTACCCCTGGGCCCTCAGGGTGACTGGCATGCAGCCTTCTGGCTAGCTGCAAGCTGGCCACTGCTCCCCCACTCAGGATGTGGGTGTGGATGGGCAGACCAGCACAGCACGGAACTCCACCCCAACTTCCTGACTGGATGCCTGGTGCAGGGCCATGGTCTGATCTCTGCTCTTGAAGCCTGGAGCAGAGACTGCTGGTGAGGGGGCAGAGCAGTGAAGACAGTTTTTTTTTGAGGGGGGCAGCGGGGGGCACGGGGAGCTTTTACAAGGAAGCTTCGCATGTGGGCTCATTCTTTATGATGGGAGGTGCTGTGGATGGCAGCTGCCTTACCAGGCAAGTGGCAAGCATTCACCTCTAAAGTGGCGGGAGTGGGGTAATGGCATTCCATCAGGTGCTCCTGTAACTGCAATTCCACTTCATACTATAAGTCAATAACCAGAACTTCTCCCATTCCCTCTACCTCCCTCTACCGTGTTGGTTAAAATAAATCACTTATTTTCTTTTCCTATGCCAAAGGCCCTCTTGTTTGCACTTTTGGCGGCCAATGACTGGACCCAGATTTGGTGAGAGCAGTTCTGACCCAGTGACAGTTTTAGACCCTTTGCTCAGTAACACAACATTAACAATAAAATATCCACATTGTCATTGTACTGTAACGGTGGAACCTAAAAAAGCAAGGTTTTATATTCCCTGCCTCACCCATTGAAGGGGGGAGCTGAGCAACAAGGAGAATCTAAAAAGGACTTGGAGAGAGGAGCCTTGAAGAAGGTGCCTGGAACCGAGACATGTGAGAAAGAAGCCATGCTTGCTCCTCGTGCTCTGCGCTTACGTCAGGGACTCGGGGGACATGGAAGGAGACACTTGAAAGATACATGGGTAAGAGACTTGTGGGGAGTCTGACAATGGCAGCCTTTGTCCCCCAAACCCCAAAGGATATGGCCACAGAGAATTCCCCACCAGCATTCCTCCCAGGAGCCCACTATAAGCCTCTAGGGCATCACTTGCACAGAATCATTAACTCCATCCCATCTCATTTTGACACTAGTGCCTCAAAGAAGGAAGTAAAAAACTTCCACATGTAGATAAGGTATAATAGTTGCCAAAAATAATTTATTTCTCTGACTTCTATCACCTCTGCTCCTCCCCAAAACTGCTTGAAACTCAGCTCCCACTAACTTCCAACCACTCTGTATTAGTTAAGGAGAAAAATATGTCCTTGTCTACTTAGATAAGTTTTCATATATGGCCACTATAAAATTATTTCTTTCCTTGTAAAAATATTAAATGTCTTCCTTCAACACTCTAAAGTGATTTGGTAAATAAAGTATATGATCACCCTAGGTCTAGTTCAAGCCATGGCAAAATTGACTGAGGAAGTGAGTTAATAGTCTATTTCCTCAATCTTGAGTCATCATAAAGCAAAGGCAAAGTCTTTTTAACTTGGTGTTTCCCACTAACACATATGCTGGCTTTTTCCAGTTTTCCCCACCTATTCATAAGACTCCTTTATTGCTAGATAGAATCTCAGTTGAAGGAGCACAGTAATTCCCTGATTTTTTGTGTTTCTGAATCACACATGGCTTTCCATGTCTACTCTCTATACCAGTTCAGTTCACAGCATCAGATTTTCATTTTGATTTCTAATTCCTCAGGAGACCTGTTAGCTTGTTTACTGTACCGATCTTTGTTTTAGTCTGGAAGTTGACTCTAAAACCCAACTAGTAATTATTTTCCTAAGAGAAATTCTAACTGAGAACTTGGTTCCATATGAAAAATATCAATCTATTACCCATTCCTGACTTTTCCAGTGAATATCCATCTCAAAGACTTAGCATCATTCGCTAAACCCAATGTCCAAGTTGGTTTTGTCCAATGAATGTATGTCCTAGACAACAAGCCCCTCAAACCTCCAAACCCAAATTCATTGGACTGTCTAAATTCCCTACTCTTACTTGGTATTAGATTTTTAATTGTTTTTGTTTTGTTGCTAGTAGTCCTATATAGTCAATGACACAACTTGCAAAAAGTAAACTTACTTGAATCTCAATAATAATTAATCTGACAATATATCTATAAACCAATTTAAAGGTGAAAAATATCAAGGTATTTATTCACACAACTGACATGACTGTTTTTCCCTTCTTGGTATGTGGTTAGTCCATACCTATTGTTTTCATTATGGACATTTGCATAAATTATGTGGTTTAAAAAACACAACACATATTCCAAAATTACTATTGAATCTCTATTGCGTTTTTCTGGTTTAGGCTCAGTGGGGAATACAGGAATAATCATGGGAGATACTATTCCCAGCAGCTTCCCCTCTGGGAGAAGAAATTGTTAGGCTAATGTATTTTATATTTAACATATGTAAGACTGATTTTGTCTACCCATGGAGCAGAGATAGACATAGATAAGAAAAGTCCATCCACCCAGGATTCTAGTTATAATTAAACGATTCACTTATAACATTTAGAAGGATCACAGTAAAACCACAAACTTGTAAAAGAAGTTGTTTAATAATCTAACAATAAAGATCCTCTCTCATGTTGATGGGGTGGTGGTGGGGGAACAACCAAAGAGCATAAATACTCTATGACTGCTGACATCAAATACAATTAAAGGATGAAATACAATAATCAATTTCTAACTAAATAGAATGACAACTAAACTTCACTAATCTATTAAATTAAACTGAAGGCTTTTAAATTTGGAATTTTAAAGGAGCTCTTCTAGTTACTAGTTCACCTGTCTTAAATGGGTACAAAGGGAAAATATTTAAGTTTTAGGCATTGATTTTATTTTAATATTTGACATTTGTTTTGTTTGCTATAGGAGTATAGTGAAATGGATGTGGCTCAAAGAGGCAAGAAATTCTAGATTTTATTCCCAACTATATGTCTTAAAGCTCATAACCTGTCCAAAATAACTGGCCAAACCTAATTTCCTTTGATCTCTGTATATATACCTATTCCTTGATCAATGAGTTTCCTTACTCATCACATTTAATTGATTATACTCCTTCCTTTCAAAAAGTATTCTGATCAGCTGGAGAAAAAATAACTTCTAATTGAATCTCAAACTACTCTTCAAGGTTCTTATGAGTATTTTCAAGGGATTCATTTAAAATTGGCACTAGGTAGACTTACTTAGGGAAACACTGGTTTGCTGTTTCTCAGGCCATCCTGACATGGATGTGAATAGACAAGAGAGATATTACTTAAAATTAGCTACAAATAAGATTTAATAGAACACCACACCTCCAGAAATCTGTAAATTGAGATATACAGTTCAGCAGGTATCTCTTGCTTTTTTATATATAACATTGTCCAGATTTTTTTTTTTTGATTATGGATCTTGAATATACGGTGCTATTCTAGTAGTTTAATAAATATGGATCTTAAAATTCTAGCCTTTTCTAAGTTTTCTTAGATTGATTAGTATTTTACATATTTTCTCCTGAAATAGCTACTATAAACAAGAACTTTGCACTTTTAAATCTCCTCCCTTCTGGACTCATAGTCCTAAAATTGATCTCTTTTCAATCTAGGTACAAAGAGAACAAACATGAATAGGAAAAGAAAGGGCAACTTTGACATACAATTGAAGAATTATAACAGACTAAAGCAGTTTCAGAAAAAAAAATAATATGTATAATAGTTGAAAAGCACTGGAATTTCCTTGGAAGACATGAAAGGAAAATCTTTGATTAATTTATACAAATCACTATGTGAGCAGAGTTCACTTTCTTCATAGTTCTATTTTCATTCCTGATGAATAATATGTTTTAAATTGTCTTATATTTGTGTTAAAAATTGTTGTTGATGTCTCTAATAAAATTTGATATACAAAAATTCAACTTATGAAAATAATCTACCCTTTTATATGTTTAACTGAATAATGTCACTTAAATTGGTACAAACTTCTCTGGGATCTTTTGTAAATGTACTCAGTTATCAATTTAGAAACTCTCTAAGGTCTCAGGGAAGCTATTTTCCAATTTAAATGTACCCCCTCATACCTAATAGTGTATATCTTATTGCCATTTATCTAGATATTCCCAATGTGACAACACAGATTATCCAACTTTACCATCCTCAAAATAATTTATAATGTGAGGCAAGCAACTGCAGTAAAATGGAATAATATATCATTAATTATGAAGATGGTTTTCAACAGTAGTCAAAATTCTGCTTGAGATCATGTTAAAATATTATAGTATATAATATTTGAAAACTTAGGATATGTTATAAAATGTAATTAACGTTAACAAAAGTATTCTGAAAAATATTTGTTAAACAACCCAGTCAAAAAATGGGAAGAAGAGCTACAAAGACATTTCTCCAAAGAAGAAATGCACATGCTCAACAGGTATATGAAAAATCAGCAAATATAAATCAAAACCACAAGGAGATACCACCTTACACCAGTGAGAATTGCATATATTAAAAAAATGAATAAATAACTAGCAACAACAAATGCTGGGAAGGATGTGAAGAAAAAGGAAATCTCCTATACTGCTAGTGGGAACACAAACTGGTACAACCACTATGGAAAGCTGTGTGGAGGTGCCTCAAATTGCTAAAAATGGAGCTACCATATGACCCAGCAATTCCACTCCTAGGAATTTACCCAAAGGACACAAAAATATTAATTCAAAAAGGGTATGTGCACCCCAATGTTTATTGCAGCACTATTCACAATAGGTAAGTTATGGAAACAACCCAAATTCCCCAAAATAGATGACTAGATTAAGAAGATGTGGTATATATACACAATGGAATACTATTCAACAATCAAGATAAACTCATGCCATTCTAACAACATGAATGGAGCTAGAAGTGATTATGCTTGTGAAATAAATCAGAAGGAAAAATAAAAATATTGGAGATTTCACCTATAGGAGGAATATATGGGAACCAAATATGGGATCATGGGGAAAATAATAACAATAAAAAAATAACAGGCAACTATAAATCAGAGACACTCTTCATGGGAGGGTGAGGGAAAGGGATCAAAACAGAAGAGGGAAGAGTACAAGGGACTATGGTGCATGGATGAATTGGTGGTGGGAATTCTATGGGGACTACAACTGAGAGGAAAAAACAAATGTACAAAAATGAACAATGATGTAAAATATATATAAATAAATAAATATGTGAAAAATAAAATAAAAAACAAGATAATTAAAAAAAAAACTACATCTAAATGAAGAGATAAAAGAAAAGTTTAAGAAAGTATGAGAGAAGAGTTAACCCAAGCTCAGAGAGATAGATGTGATGGAGCAGGAGTTTAAACAATCTATGCTTATGAGATATTGTAACATAATATCCATCAACAGGGGCGGTTCCATGTCCCCTGCCTCACCTAATGAAGGGTGGACCTAAGCAGGGAGGAGAAATGAGAAAACTGGGAGGAAACATGTGGAGCAGAGACATATGAAGGAGGGCATACTTGCTTCTTGGCTTTGGACTTGCACCAGGGATTGGGGGGACATGGAAAGAGAAATAGAGTCAAGGCATGTAGAGACACTTGGAAGAGATGTATGTGAGAGACAAAGGGGAAGCTGGCAATGGCAGTTGTTACCTTGATTTGTACTTTGACTGTTCCTTGCATCCCAGACTTGCCTTGCTCCTAGGTCCCTTTCCAATAGTTCCCAGCCAGAGGGTGCTTTAGACTTGTGACTAGTTTTCAGGACATTTTGAGCCAACACTCTTTAGCCGGGCATTTGTCCATGAAGGGATGGGTAACTACGGGTGTTTTATTGGAAAGCTATTATCCTTTCTTCTCTTCTCTCTCTAAGCACAGTGATTTTATAAACTATCTTTCACATTAAGAGGCTGCTTTGACTTTGTATGCAGATAACCAGAGCCATGTAGAGTATGCAAGTTTTGGGGTCCAGTGTATTCCTCAGTCAACTAACTAACAAGATGACCAGTGGTGCCAGGACTCAGAAAAAAACTGCTGTGTCAGATGCAAGGAGAGCCCATGATAATATCTGAACTATGCCTTCAGCATCTGCTGGAGAGACACGGGTTAAGGTCTGGGAAGAAAGTAGAGGTACTTCAGTGATTTTAAAATGAGTTTTGTCTTAACAATTATGCAAATTTCCAGTGCCTCTATAGGATTTTGTGATAAAGGCTATTATTGTCCAGCAAATGTCTATATGGTCTTCCAACTCTCCTAAGAGTTAGAATGCAGGTGATCAAGTTCATGGTGGAAGTGTTGTGAAACCTATAGATGTGACTTTTAAAAGCACTCCATATGGTCTTTCAACTCTCTTATCAAATGGGGTGACCTTGAGGTGACATTTTTCAGACGACCTAGATGTAAGGATGAGGACAGCCACTGACTCACTATCTTTGGACTTGAATGAGTAAGAAATTAACCTTTAGTTTGTAATGCCAGTGAGATTTTAACATTTGTTATTATACCACTGCTTATTATAGTGGAACTAAAAGACTGATTATTCAATAATACCCTAAGTGGACTGCTATAATATCCAAAACCTATAACATGCGGCCTTATTTTAAGCGTTGAGCAGTGGGAGATGAGGAGAGTAGTATCAGATACTAGCAATCACAAAAGAGAAATGATGTGAAGTATTATAGAAGCAGAGGAGAAAAAATATTTCTAGGTAAGGATTCATTAAGTTCTTTATTGGGGAAGGAGCATTTTAGATGACTTTGCCGGAATTACTCAGAGGGCTGGGGAGAAAGTTAGGTGTGGAGGGTGGGAAGCAAATTTTTCAAATAAGAGCAAAGATATCTTTCCCACATGTATCCAAATGTCAAGTGACCAATAACAGATCTTTTCCTATTTTAATAATGAGAAAGGGATAAAGGAACAAAGGAGATAAAACAACTCGTCACTCAATCAAAAGGCTCTCAGCAGGATTTAAAATAAAAGAATTCCTAGTTATATGCTTCACCAGACAACTGAGTACTCATTATATACACTCTCTATTTGTCCCCCTCTTCCTTTGATAGGATTATAAATTCAGTGACAGAGGTCACACTTTTTTATCTTAGAGTTTAATAGCCTATTGGGGACATGACAGGTATTCACATTTGTCAGATTGACAAGGATTTTTACAAGTGGTTCTGGAATTTACTTTTACTCTTATATGTAAAAGTAAATCTGCTCCTATGCTCTACTCACTAAGAGAAAATCTGCTCTTACTAACTAGGAAAAAAGATTTGGACCTCAACTGAAAACATGTCTGAGACCCTCTAGGACTAGATGGGTTTGTATTAGATGGATTAGATGGGTAGGATTAGATGGGTTTTGGGGGAAAGTGCCAGTAGGAAAGGCAGGATATTCTGGCAATGGCTAAGCAAATGAGTAATGAAACAAGAACATAAGATTTTTGCCATTAATATTCTTTGAATAAAAATGAATGTGATAAAAATCAAAATGTGTATATATGTACACCTTGCTTATATACATACATGTGTGCATATATGCATAAATATTACATGTCTGCATGTGTATCTTCTAGCCGCACTTCTACAAAATCAATCATGTGTTTTGACACATTGGTTTGGGGTAACTACTATGGGAAAAAACATCATTACAGGTCACAGAAATCCTTGCCTGTGGTTTTCCACAGGACAGAAAATTTACAGTTTTAAATACATGGATCTTATTCTTAACTGGTAGCATCAGGATGAAACCTGGAGCTGCGTGCCTGTGAAGAGTATAATACAAGCATCCCATGCTCATTGCCACAGTTATGCCATGGACTAATCCCAGGTGTTACCTATCCTCCACCTGTGGAAGAGAAAGAACATTACTTTGATGTTGTCCTTATCTTATTTTCTAGGGAAGCTAATTGCTAAAAGAAGATATTAGTATTTTGGTGTTGGTCTTTTGGCATTCAAAATGAATAATTTAATGAAATAAAAGGCTTTTTTGTTCATTTTTTCTAAGAAAAATATATGAGATGTGGGAAACATCTAGATAATTTAATTGAAAAAATACCATAATTTCCTGGAAACTAAGTTCATTTTTTAACTTGATTCATTATGTTTTTTTTTAATTAACTTATCTTGAATGTGCAAATACAACCCTTATATGATAGAGTATTCCTTCCACAAACCTGATATCTTAAATTCTTCTCAATGGACTTAGTAAATCATGTAGTTAATATGACAGTATTAGAAATTTACAGAAAATCATGCCATATGAATATGCCACAAAAACTCCATCTGGAAAAATAGAATACTAAGATTTTCACAGACAAGTCTAAGAAGTCTTCCTCATCCTCACAACTTTGAATATGTGAAATTGTGGTATTTCAGTCAGAATTATAATTATTATATTAAACTCCTTAAGAATAAATAACACTACATGTTTATGACTCTGTGCATATAAGTAAATATATATGTATACACATACACATTTCATATATGTGTATATCTGTGTATATATGACAACATTTTCTTTCTAAATGACAATCACTGCTATCTGAAGCATAAGCACTGAGATCACTTGAAATTTCTTAGAAAACAGAAATATGTGTAGGTAGCCATAATTCTTGTCACCAAGAGTTGTGTAAACATAGCATTTCAGATCTCCTCTAAATTACACTTTGTTTATTCATTCATCTACCACACATATATTGGATTATAACTTAATTTGGAAATAATTGCTTGAGTTTCTAGATACCTCTGCAAATATGAAAAATAATATCTGCCCTAAGTTATATATGAAGATTCTTGCAATTTTGATGAAAGATTTTTACATCAATCAAAATGATATTAGTAAGTTAAGCCTAAATTTATAGATAGGACAGCTATCAAAACCAAGTCACTATCTAAATCAAATTACTCTTAGGTCATTTCACAGATCAAAGGAAAAATAATGCTAGCTATTACTGAATAAGGCCCCTGTTATTAATAGTAGCTTTAACTTTTAACAGTAAGTGGGAGGACACCTGGAACTATCTTCTCCAGCCTCTTTTTCCAGACAATTTGGCATTGACAGGGTGATACAGTGTATTTTTAAGGTTTTACTCTAGGCCATATTTGCAAAAGTTATAATCCGTTTAATAACATATCTTTATGCAACTTAATCTTAATGGTGAAATAAAAAGGGATTTCAAAGTGCCCTCCCACGAAATGCTTTCAGTGTTCCATAACCAAGGACCAACACAATTCTGGAGAGTTACAAACAAACAAACAAACAAATGGAAATAAGCCATGAAAAACAAATTAAATGAAAAATTCCACTACTTAAAGGTGTTCAAATGAGGTAGGTCCTGAAGTAATTTAAATATTGAAAAGGTAGAAATGTGTTAAACATAAATATATTTAGAAAAGGAGGAGACAGGAGGTCCAGGACAGACAGTATCGACAAAATTGCCCCTTATTTTAGCCTTGGTTAAAGTCAAATGCATATAGAGAGATATTCCTTTTTCTCAAAGAAAGAAAAGAGCAAACTTAATCTGGATATAAAACCAGCCTTTTTTCAAATCTTCTTGCTGATAAATTATTTGAAATATCAATGTGATATTTTAGCTAAATTGTACTTCTTTGCAACTTAATTTCCAATTCCATTAAATAGAATTTTGATCTCTTCCTATGATGAGCTTAAGGTTTTGCAAGCTATGTGCAGAATATCTAACTCTTTATATCTTATCTCTTTTTGTCTCATGTTTTTTTTTCCTGCAAACCCAGATTCTCTGAATGATCTTTCATGCTAAAATACCATGAAGTTAGCTCTTGACTACAGACATTCAATGCCTATAATTACAACTAAGATAAATAACTTTTTTGCCACAAAATAAAGAAGGTTTTTGTAAACTGGGTTATATGTTTGCTTACTATAAGCTTGAATTTTTGAATTGGTACTGGATTATGAAGCACCGAAAGCCAATTTCCAATTTGGTGGTTCTGTTCATAAATATGAAATACTAAATTATTAATATTTGACCCATTTCTCAAATCAAAAATATAGAACAAGTATCCCGTATGGTGAAATACAGCACACAGATGTATGAATCTGATATAAGTAGAACTATTTTCAAATGTATGTTTTATTGAATAATTTTTAGTATAAAAATGTAATAAAGCAGAGACAATGAAGTATAATTACATTAATACCTTTAATTTCCCCTATTCCTGTATGATCACATACAATATGTCTTTATTGCCATACCATCTATCTTTTAATAAAACATTTCTCATGTCCTTGGAAAATATAATATCTTTGCATAGTTGAAATGTTCACTGCATGTTGAAAAATGAAACTTCATTAAAAGTGATACAAATTGCCTAACACTAAACAAGTGACTTGAGTAAAATTTATTACTGATTTGTTTAAATGATGAACTGACTATAAATTAAAAAAAAAGACAATTTGCTTAATACAGTTTAAAAAGTTAATGTTCAAATTAGTTGCTTATTTAATGTAATACATTGTTTGTGTTTGGTTCTATGTTAATATAATAAAAATGTTTTTCTTTTAGGCCTAATAAAGAAAGCATTAAACTTTTCTCCATAAGTGGCAGAGATATATAGGAAAACACCATTATGATGAAGAAATTGACAAAATATGAAAGTGGTTTTAAGAAATAAGATGTTATAACTGCCTCAATTTTAAAACAATCCTTTTTAGCAATTCACAAGAACAGATTGTGTGCCAGGGTATAATGTACGTTGGATGTACTGAGAAGGGGGAGAGACACATTCATGAAAAAAAACTCTATATACTAAAGTGTATATACAAAAAGAAAAAAGTTCAGAAATTACAATATTTTACAATAAGTGCATAAATAAAATGTCACATTTTACTTGAGTCCTGAGATTTGAATAGACATTTTCCAGTCAAAAGAAGGAAGATTTTCTGTGCAGAGAAAAAGCATTATTAAACAGCACCAAGGTTGGAAATCACGTGGAATACTTGGGAAACGCAAAGCAGGTTGACTTAATCTCAGTATAAATGGGATAAATGAATGTGCCAGATGATGGATAGCCACATTCTGAGAGTAATAGATACCCTATTACTTAGTTTGGCATTATCTTCTGGTGAAAGAGGTGACTAAAGGATTATAGTATGGAACATATGTAGTCATGTCAATGGTTACTAAAGAAAATTTTTAAGAACTGTGAAATTAAAGTGAAGTTAGGAAAGATCCAGGATGCAGAGTTCACAAAAGGTTTTTTCAGTAGGTTACCTGGGAGAGGAAAGAGGCCAAAGACATGAGATGCAGAAAAGTCAAAGACCATGGGAAAAAAAGGAAAATGGCAGATCCAGCAATACGTTAAACTTGACTGCTTCAAACTATGAAAAAAGAAAGGAAGAAGAGATGAGAATCTAAAGTGAAAGTTTTTAATGAGAGATATATAGTTGTTATTTCATTATTTCTAACAAGTCTAGAATATCTGGTGTGTCACCTCAATTATTCTAGGGGCAGTGAAAATTGTGAAGCAAATAAATTTTGCTACTTAAGAAGACATATATCTTGACTTCTGTCATTCTTTAAACAAGAATGTCCTGCGTCTCCATTTCTAAATGGCGATTCATCAGCAATTCTTCTCCAGAAGACCATATATTGAATATATGTATGTATGTACATATTTATATTCTGATATCCAAACCTGCTTATAAGCTCCTGCTTTTCAAATCTACTGTTTTCCTTTGAACAGACTTTTTCACTCAATTGCACTAAAGTTTTTTTTTTTTT
>PVIJ01023642.1:0-13869 GCA_004024925.1 Scalopus aquaticus | reverse complement strand
GAGGGGAGGATAAGGGCACAAAATGGAATAGAAAAGAACACGAGGGACCATGGAGATGGATCACGGGTGAATTGGTGGTGGGCTACCCAATGGGAATACAAAATGTAAAAGACATAAATAACAATAAAAATATATATTAAAAAAAAGAAAATAGACACTGGTTTAAGAAAAAATGAATTTGATAAGATTTAACTCACATTTCATATCAATACTCTGATAAATCCCAGCACTAATTAGATTCTCTGTCATATTGACTAAATTTCTGGATTTAATAACTTTCATTTCCCAAACACTTATTCAGCAGTTACTGTGTGCCAGAAATGGTGCTACGGGAAGGTAAAACATGGTCCCTGTAAGTCCTAGTAAAGAACCCAGTACAACTCATATTAGGAGGTGTTTGTTTACCTTCCAATTCTATTGTTCTTTGACCCTCACCTTTCCTTCACTCCTCATTGGCTTCAAATAGGAAGACAAGTAATACTTCTACATTCTCAAATTCAGTCATATTCTCTTGATTCATCTTACAGTTGAGACTTGAAAACCAAGTTTCATGGAATCACTTAAAAGTATGACGAATAGAAAAATAAATTTAGAGGTAAAAATGACTTACTGTATGGGGGAGGAGGAATTATTACCTGTATATTTCACCATGCCAATGCACAGTAAGGTGACTGAATGACACTTTGTAGAGCATTTCAACTGTAAACAATGCCTGATGTGGTTTCTGGAGAACAACTCAGAGTTTGGAATGTGATTAAATATGACCAAACATGGATGTCTTTTTTATTTCTCTAGGACCAGGTATAAGGCACAAGGAAAACCTATTAATTGACTAGTTGAGACTGCTTCAGGAAAGTAGAGCTATTCAGAATATTAGGACCCTGTGAAATACTCTGAATTCTATTTGATTAGTGAATCTTCTCTAAATTTTACATTGATAACATGGGATTTCTCATCTTCAAAGGGAATTTATCTTGTTATCCATGATTGTCACTAATCGGAATCTCAAAAGGTACTTTGCAGGTAATGTGATCTACTTTTCACACAGATGAGGAAATTTTCTCATTTTATATATAAGTATCAGAAATTGTAAATGTCTACCAAAGGCCATACAACTAATTATTAGCAAGACTGAAGTTTGAAACTGGGACTCCTTTCTTTTAATTAAAGGGAATTTCCCCACTACTCAATCCTTACTTTTACTATGACACCTTATTTTTGTCTGCAAAGAGAATTGATTGATAATTATAATATAACTCCTTTCTGCTTTCCTTCCTTCTTGTCTTCCTGTCTTCCCTTTTGTTAATTATTTATTTCCCTACTGTCTTGAGAACAGGAAAAATTTCAAATTATATCATGTTTAAAATTTTTCTATAATTCTAGCTCTTATTTGTTACTCTCTGAAATGTAATTGGCGAGTGCCTTTGGGTGTTTAGCCATCTATTTACTCAGTCCAGCACAATGGGAATGATTAAATTACCACGAATGTGTTTTGTAAGTGGATGTACATGCGGTGATATGTATGTGTAAAGTGTATACAGGTGTGTATATGCCTATATACTCATCATTATATATGCATAAAATGTATTAAGCAATAAGGAGAAGTTCCATCTTGAAATTACCATTTGCGCCTCAATTCTCGGTGATTAATCTTTGTGTTTTTTTGTAGTATTCACAAACAAACAAAACCTCTTGACCTCCACCTTATAAATCTTAGTGCTTACTAGTAATATTACATTGATAATTACCAAATAGAGTCTTGAGTCATATAAACCACTGAGAAATATTAATTTTTAAGTATTTCTCGTTCATTTATTCCATGCTGTTCCAATTACATGTATACTTAGTTATCTGGTATAATTCATGACAGCATGTATGGTCTCATGGGGAACAGGAAAGGCGTGCAATAAAAACATTGTGCTGGGAATTTGAATATTTGGATTTTGGTCTTGGGAAGTCTCTAGTCATAAAAGACATCTCTCATTGAATACCTATATAATCAGAATTCTTTCCATCATAATAATACACATGCAAAAATTGATTCTCAAAGATAAAAATTGGTCTGTCGTATTATTAGTGGAAAAGAGAGGGTTCAAACAAATTATCTGGTCTCAATACCAGACCAGCTTCCCCACTGGTCAGTGCTGTCTTCTTGTTCTGTTCTTAGAAAAATTACTTGACTTCTCTAGACCTTGAACTTCCTCATTAATCAAATGGTGGAGTTGAGTTCTTATCGTTTGTAAGATTCCTTATAGCTTTAGATATTGGAAAAGGTCATTTTTGCTTTTCTTTTCTAATCCCTCCCTCCTTTGGCATTCACTTGTCCCATTGCCAGGTTTTAATCATTAAAAATGAAGATGGTACTCAAAGTAATGTCTGGCCACGAGGACACGATCTGAATGTGTTCATTTTGACCTCTAAATCAGTCTGCACATCTTGCCTGTAAAACAAAATCAAAGAGGGGGCCAGAGGGAGGAACTAAGGACTTTAATTATATTTTTAAACAATAGATTTCCATTAAAATTGTATTTTTCTATATCCCTAGAAAATTACATTGTAGATGAGATAAATACAGCCTTGCATTTAAATTAAGGTTATCTTTAGGCTGGTAATCTCATTTGCTGTTTAGCAATTTTAATTCAAGTCAAGGCAGTGTAATTAGTGCCCTCAGCCAATTGCCATTCCTCACTGCTTTGTAGCTGTATTTACTGCTGTTAAGACAAGACTACTCATGTGGAAAGTATAAGTCAACATACTAAATTATTAAAGGTGTCATACATCAACACGAACTCCCTGCACATGCTGATGCTTACGAGGCCTTGCATCATCATGCCCAGCGAGCGTTGGCACCATGGCTGACTAGCATGGGATATTACTACTTTTATATAGAAAGAAATTAACTTGAGATTTTGTTCTTATAGCACCCATGCTAAGTTTAGCAATGCTTTAAAGTAGACTTAATTGGAGATTCATTTAGCATAACTTAAGTTAAAGTTATATTTTAATATTATATTTTTTTTACTCTAAGATATGCAGGTGGTGGGAAGAGGGGGCATGATGGATGGGCCTGGGCCTGACTGTCTGTATAAGTGTATATTATAGCTGAAAACCAGAGCCAGGCAGATATCTTCATGTGGTTAAAAAAGGTTAGGAAATCCTTGAGTTGAAGTTTTGTTCTTACTTTTGACATGACAGGTCATCTTTCTCTTATTTGAAGAAAAATCCAGTAGATGAATAGAGAGATGTATAGATTAACAAATAGTTAATAGATTAATCCCATAGGCAATATATAGTTGAATAATATCATAGATTAATATATGTGTTCACTTTTTATTAATCTTACTTATGTAAATTACTAATAGTATAGGCTAATAAATGGGGTGTTAGGGTTTGTGTGTGTATGTGTATTTATGTATGTGTGGATAGAGTTATTCAACTCCAGATTACTACTTTGAATAGTGAACAATATTCAAATTGAAACATAAATTTAAACTGATTTTTCTTTTCTGGTATCTACTGATGGTTTTAATGAATGTAATCTGTATTTCACTTGCTTTTTATATTTTAACTTTCATGTAATGGGGGCTTTATTAGTTTATATTCCTTGCAATAATTGGCATACTTACTATAGACTCTGTAAATGTTGAGCTCAATAATGTAAAGGAACAATTGATTGCTCTTGACAATAGCTTTCTGATGTATGGATGTTCTCCTGGTTTTATAGTCTTCATATTGGATTTGGTATTGTCTTCTTTTCTCCACTCCAATTGGGCTTTAAGTATATATTTACAGACTGATAAATCTGTTGCCTGTTTGAAGAAAAGTGTACCACATAGAATTTTTTAAGAAAAATGCTAGCATTATAAATTTGACTTTCATACCTTAAAAAAATAAATCTAGCAGCATATAAATATATATCTATGTGATATTTAGGTATGGAATCTTGATTTAACAGGTTTGAAAGATAAGCATAAAGATTTCATTTGAAAAAGGAAGAAATTTGTTTATTCTGACAAGTCAGAGTTTATAGTCTTAGATAGATCATTAGTGACTTCTAGAGATAACCAAGTGTAATGGTCCATTTAAGCTCTTAGTGGAAAACCAGAACATCTCTCTCAGAACACAATATGATTTAGAACATAAAAAGTATGAAACGGATAAGAAAAAATTCTTTGCTTTTGAAAATAAGGGAACCCAGATGTTGTTCTTTTTCCCCATTATTAGTGTAGAAGCATGAAATATATTGCTCATTATTTTGCTAGTTGCTTAAAGGTAGCATTGCATTAGGAAGTGCACATTACAAGTCACCTTGATACTGTGTAAAAGGCAGGTTCTAGACATTTTAATATCCAGCACACTCTATGTTCTTGGGAATGTGAATTTACATCATTAGGAATGGTGAATGAAAGAACACCATTACATTCAATATTAATAGATATGTTATTGGGGGGGAGGGTAGGATATTGAAATTATATACATGTATATATCTTTCCATATATTTTATCTGGTCTTGCATCGTTTCTGTAAAGTGTCAGTAATAATAAATTTCCACAATTGTGAGAGTGTTAGACTCAGATTAAGTTAATACAGTGTAATAATGTGCCATTAGGTCTGCCTTGGAGCAGCTGGTCCTCTGATATCCAGAAGTTGAGTTTATAGCTTTCACTTGCTGGTTGAGCTCTTTCTGGTATCTAAATCCTACTCGTAAGTTATAGGAATTTTATTGAATGCCTTCATTTCAGAAAGAAAATGAGGGCCTTCCTTTTAGACACTTCAGTGTAAAGTAAGTCATACTATTTCCTCTGACCCTGTGCCTCCCTCTACTCTAGTAACTACCAAGAACTATGCCCCAGATATAGCCAATCACGGGAACTTGCATTTGGCAACTAAGGCCCTATTTTGCTCTCTGCACTGCACAGATTTAAGAGAATATGAAACTCTCCTTTGCTCTTAATTACACTGACTCAGCTATGACCCCTGCCAATTTTCCAACCCCGATGCCTACTGTCTCTTACTTTGCTTTCTTTTATTATTGTCTTACTTTTAGTTTCCTGTTGAAGTTTCACCCAACTGCTTGAACAGCTAATGCTCACTCCTTTGCAAACTTCTTAGAAGTCACTTGCCATCACCTCAGACCAAGTCACCATTATTTCTCTGAACTCCTGCAATCAACTATCCCTACTTTCCCTTTTTTACCCATTCAGATATATTCTTCAGCTTCTGGAAAAAATATTTTAAAAAGTAAATTGGATCATGTGGATTCTCTGCTCAAAACCATTCCAATGGCTTCCTAGGGTCTTTAACACGAACTTTAAGACACTGCAGTTTTGTCTGAGCCTCATTGTCTCAGGTCATTCTGTCTCTTACTCCCTGACTACTTTAAATCCACATATTCAAGGGAAATTTTATTGTTATAGATCTTTGCACACACTGTTCCCTGCCTCTGGTGGTCCTCTTTCTTCTAAGTTCTTAGAATTAATGCCTGTTCATTTTTCAGGACTCTATGAATATATTATTTCCTGTTACACTCTGCTATTTTCTCTACAAGATTTCTATTCAGAGGACTTAGTCCAATCTGTAATTAGCTGTATGTTTGTTTCTTTATATAGGTGTTTCTTTATATATGTGTTTCTTGCTTAATGACTTGTCAAATTATAGTAAGTGTGATGGGCTGAAATTACTTTGCTCACTATGATATGCAAATCTTAGCAAGTTGCCTCGCTTACAGTTTGTACACTTTATGTTGAAATGATTGTATGGACAGATTATCTGCTCAGATCATAATATATTGCTTCTTTCTCTCTTACTTTAATATTTTTTTTTTGCAGTCAATTCTTATGTACCAAGAAATCAGCTGGCACTTCCTTGAGTGCTTCCAGTCCCACTGTAAGGTTTTTATCATGATTGCCATATTGGAAAACAAAAACTGAGCCTGGAAACATTCAATAGTTTCATCTAATTCATAAAGTGGGTTATGATGAGGCAAAAATTTGCTCTGAGTCTGTCTCCAAAACCGATGCTCTCCCATCACAACTGGCTATTCCCCAGAACATCCATCATATATTGCCCAAACTTCATCCTGTCAGCATATGTGTGCTATTGAAACACCATGCTATTCAAACACCACTGCCTGACTCTTCATGTTTTCATCAGTCCTTGGTCCAGTCCCCCCATCTCTAGTCTCTCACTCTGAAATGGAATTATCAAACCTTAGCGGGGAGTCTTAGTATCTGAATCAGAAGCTAGAATGCATGCTTCCATTTTGTAAATCAGGTGTGCACCACCATTTTGTTTAGCTAAGCAGAATCTGGACTTGTCCTAATCTGGAGGTAACTACAAGCTAAATTATTTGGTGTAGAGTCAGAAGGAAATTGATATCTACAGTGTGATTGAGCTTGTGGTCATCTCACTCTCAAATGCATCGCACCTGGTGAACGAGGATGATTATGGCATTAGTCACTCTGAATTCTAGCAGATTTCACACTATGAGAAAGCATTTAGAGAAGGATAATATTTTATACTACACAGTTTGGGATTTCTAGTAATAATTGGGCTGCCTTTTTATCACCACTCACACAAATGGATGAAGCTATGTAAAAACAAGTTAATGAAAGAGAAGCTGGTGGTGAGTCCAGGATAAAAACACTGTTGTTAACATTCAAGCATGATACCAGAATATCTACGACACCTCAGGAAGTGAGCTCGACACTTACATCATGGCCGTGTTCTGCTCATACCCTTGCTCGAGGTCTTTGTTCTTTCAGATTTATAGGAAGATGGGAACTTCAGAAAGGGGGTGGCTTTCAAACTGATTAAAGTCTGGACAATAACCTATGAGGAGGTAAAAGAAATTAGTATCTATGAAACTAAATAAATAAAATGAATTAAAGATGAGTGCTGATAAAACGAGACATATTATTATCTGGAAAATATGTCTTGGTTGGTCAGATCTAACATTTACTTAATATGCTATAATTTTCACCTCTCTTCACTTTATGAGACTGTCATTTAATCTGAGTTTTTCAACATTGTGTTTTCAATGAGTGAAACTGCTTTTACCAATCAAACCTGTTCTTAACTAAATTTGCAAGTGAAATGCCACAAGACTGAGCAGTATGTTTGCTCCTAAAATTGAAATATGAAATGTCTCTCATTATTAAATTCACTAATTTTATGACCCCATCCCAAAGTGCTTGGAAGAGGATTTATGTTGACTCTTTCCATGAGGCTTATTGCCCATGATGTCATTGCTCATTATTATGTTTACTGATTTTTTTCTCTTATGTCCAACATCAGTGTTTTTTTTTTTTCTTCATTGAATGAATCTGTCATTTAGAACTACATAGTTAACAAGAACAGTGATAAGCTTTTTAATTTGGAAAAGTCAAGGCATTGATATCATGTTTTTTCAACTGTCAAATCTATCCATGTGGTCAACAACTTGGAGAGATGATCCATGCAAGAGTTAAAGCTAAGGATTGGAAAGGGCTTCACGGTTGTCTGCTCCATGAAACATCTTTGCTAATAGAGCAATTTAACTACCATTTCTAAAATCATCTCTATTTGGAACATTTCAAGACATTCAGATATTCCTATGGGGATAATTTGTTAATAAATATGTGATCATAAATAGTTTTCCAGATTAATCTATCAGCAGAAGCTGTACTTGGGAAGGACAAGGGAGGGAATGAGCAGATGATTTTAAAGAGAAGGGAAAGGAAAACATGGAAGAATGGAATACCAACTTAAAAACCTTCCTGGCCAATTTTAGGTATCATGGTTGTGTCTGTGGAACCTCAAGTTGGAGATTTATTTCCCTTTGGCCTCTCATAGGACTATGAGCTCTTCAGGATGGTGAAAAGGGTTGAAAGTGGTTAGGTAGGCTTCCACTAAACAAGTCTGTTATCAGAAGAAAAGACAGCTGTTTACTCTCTACTTTCATAGAAGAAGTGTAACCAAAGTGAAACTAGGAAATATATGACATCTGAGCAGATCCTCTTACTCTGAGCAGAGGACAAGAGGCTCCACGAGGAGTTCACCTGATTTCTTTCCCAGGCTCTAATTCCAGTGAGCCTTAGTATTTCTGACATCCCACGAATGTCACATTAATGCTATGGAAAGTTCCTTGGAATCTGCAACTTTAAGCAAAACCTCATGTAATGAAGTTCTTTGGTTCAACATTGGCCAGCCAGGATTGTTCTCTTTTTTCTTGTTAACATTATTAAGAAACATTGAATGAAATGACACTATTAGAGGACCTGCTGTGTCCAGAAAGCAATGCCCTGTCCTGAAGACAATTTGAATATTTTAAGCAACATGACAGCCAATTTGCCATCCCTGACTACCTCTGGGGGAGTAGAAATGTTCCAGAAGAAAATTTAATCAGCACTGCTATCCCATTATGACCTTTGAGAAAAAAAGGAAGAAATAAACATTTATTGAACAATATGCCATTTGTCAGACGGCCTGCCGGGTGCTTTATATACAATATCTCAAAACATTCTCACTTCTGGCTCTGCCATTCCCTTTCTTCAGATGAGAAACTGGGAATCCAAACTCAGTATGGTAAGTAACAAAAGTATGTGAGAATTAGAAGGGATAAATCTGGAATGCAAATACAACTATTTTATTCTTAAAGATGTGTTATTCTCCATTATCATTAGGCTGTGCTGATTTGATATCTGCAGCTCATGAAAAATGACATTTGAATGCATTTTGTATGAGCAGAATGTGCATATGTATGCACATGTCTTCTGTCCACCTATGTGTGGACACATTGCGGTAAGTGTTTTTATCAGCCTTAACTTTCTTTCCTCCCTTTCAGTATCCTCCTGGATGAGAACCATACTTAATACAATGATAAGAATTATTTTTCCAGAGAAGAAAAAGAAGTGAGGTATTTCTGTCCCAAACATGGGTTTATTCAACCTTTGCATTAAAGAGTACTTGTACATGTTTTACTAGATCCACAAGATTTCTTTCTCTAATCATAGGAGAGTGCTCAACAAATATGCCAATTCCCCCACTACCCCAAACTCCAGTACCAATCTTGTGGTTAATGTATATTCATTTTTGTCCTGAGCTTTTTTCAGATGTTTTTGCCAAGTCTTCATTAGTTTTCTAATTGTCCAATTTTCTTTTCTCTGTTAAACACTAATTAAAGAATGAGTCCAGTGCTGCTACCTTTTTTGGAGACAGCATTAATCCCCTGCTCTCTCTACATTTTAATGGGTCTAATTTATCCCTATTATCTTCTTCTTTCACCATCCCAACTAAGTGCAGATAATATTCTTACCCCCTTCACCTTCTCATTACTCTCCAGCTTTTCACATTTTATTTCTCTACTAACTTCAATTCATTCTGCATAGCATCGTTTATACTAACTTTTCATAGTCAGCAGAACATGATTATTACTTTGATAGTCTCCTCCTTCCCTACTTGATCTGCTCTCTATTGCTTCCTTCTGCTTATCTCTAATCTTCTACTTATCTGTGATCCAGTGATGGATAAATTAACCAACTAGCCAGAACTCAGCACGTACCCTGCCATATAATCTGACACAGAACTATCCATCCTGGTCCAGGACCAGGAGTTCTGAAAAAAGAGACCTACAAATAAGCAGACAATTATAACAAAATACAGTACAGGCAAGGATACAGGTTAGAGTATGATGTGAGAATAGAATAGTGGAACCTCTACTACAGCGGAGGGGCAGGGAAGGCTTCCAGAGTAGCTGACATTTAGAATGTTCCACCATCTGATAATTAGACAAAATATTTGAATCCCATAGTTCATTTAGATTCATTATAAACTTGCAATTCAGTGGGATTGACTTCCCCTACCTCTCCTGGCTACAATTCAGAAATATTTCCACTGTGAAAATGTGATAAGATACTTTGAAATGCTTATATGAAAAAAATATGTAAATGAAAATTAAGCAGAAACCCAACGCAGCCATATATATTGGAGCAAAGAAATTTGTTTCTAAGTGATTAAAATAAAAACAAACAAATGTTGCCTATAAACCCCCAGTTGATTGTGTTAGTTTCTAGAAGAAAATTCAAAAATCTCTCCTTAAATTTTATCACACCCAGTTCTGAATTCTTATCTTTCAGCCTTGGTAGACTATTATCAGATTAGAAATAACCAAACCTAAAGGATTAAGAGTTCTTTGAAGGTACATATCCTCACCTCAGGGAAAAGTGATCCCTAATACCTGAATAATGAAAAAGAAAATAAACTAAAACTATAAAAAGGAATTAACAAGTTGTATGTATACCAACAGATCAGAGAATGAAAAAGCAGTAGATACTTAGCAGTCTGAGTAGCTCCCAGTGTTTTCCCGGAATTCTGAGGAATACATTAATTGTGTGAACAGTGACAGGCAAGTCAGCAGTTAAGGGTTGTTTAGATTCAAGGAACTTTATTTCAGAAGGTGAGGAAGATGGTTAATAATTTGGTGGGAAAATCGCCACAAAAATGTAATTAAATGCAACATAACTTTGTGATTTGCAGAACTATAATCACACCTACTTAACAGTATATATCCCCAGGACTGATAGTAGAGGCTCATGATTCCTTTGTTTTTTTAATGCTAATTTACAGTCACATTGACAGTTTCCCAGGAAGACAAACTTTCACTCTTGAGCTTCTTCAGAATTTCCTAAAGTATTCCTCAAACAGAGAAAGGCCCTGATAGTTTCAAAAGGGATAATAGTTCCTTGTGTCAGCAGTATTTCCTTGCCACTAAAGCTTCTCTGTAACCTTCTAAGAAAGGAGAAATGCTTGTTTAAAAACCACAGTTCTGACATTTTGAATATGAATAAAAGCTGGCACTAGGAGTTTTCCTAATTGATTCAAGGCAATGCATTTAAAACATATTTATAAAGTACTTTATACAGATCATCAAGTGGCTTAGATGTAGCCTTTCACTTACAATGAAGTATATTCCGTTCACCTTTCTTGTCACAGTAATCCACTTTAAGTTTTTCCTTTTCATAATTACCATAATAATCTGACTCAACATTGCCTTTTCCCATAATTATCATCATGTTCTTCTTAATAATACTCAGAACTATTTTTGTGCTTATAATGTTACAGAATGTAGAGATAAAATGATCTAAAGATCTTAAGCCTTGTCTTTAAAGATGAAGATACAGACTTTAGAGACAGACTGTGTATTCTTAGAAATCTATTATGTCCTCAACCCTGCTCGAAACATCGTTCTTTAGAAACACCAAGATATCTTTGATTTCATGGGTAGCCTTACTGGGAAGAAAGAGTCACAAATTCCTATGATGATGGTCCACTGGTGAATTGATGTTGGGAAACCTACAGGGAATACACAATAATGTAAAAGACATAAGTATTAATAACAATAAAATTTAAAAAAAATTAAGATTTGAGATAATTTGAGTCTTTGCATTAGTATGAGCTTAACAGACTGTGTCACCATTAAGCCTGTAGAGGAGACCTTCCATTTACAAAATGTGATCACATCATATTCAGTGCTTTTCTTAAAAAATGACCAGTTATGGTCCAACCACTATGGAAAGCTCTATGGAGTATCCTTAAACTACTAAAAATGGAATTACCATATGACCCAGCAATTCCACTCCTAGGGATCTACCCAAAGCACACAAATTATCAATCCGAAAGAATACCTGCACCCCTATGTTTACTGCAGCACTATTTATAATAGGTAAGACTTGGAAACAACCCAAATGCGCCAAAATAGATGACTGGATCAAGAAGATGTGGTATATATACACAATGGAATACTATTCAGCAATCAAAAAAGATGAACTAATGCCATTTGCAACAACATGGATGGAACTAGAAGGGATTATGCTCAGTGAAATAAGCCAGAAGGAAAAAGAAAAATATCGGGTAGTTTCCCATATAGGAAGAATATAAGGGTACCAAATAAGGCATCAAGGAAAAAAATAACAAAAACACAACAAAACAAAACAAAAATAAACAAACAACTATAATTCAGAGACACTCTGCAGGGAGGGAGGGGAGGAATCAAAAAGAGGGTGAGAAGAACAAAAGGGACTATGGTGATGGTGCACAGGTGAATTGGTGTTGGAAATTCTTTGGGGTCTACACCAGAGAAAAGAAAACAAACAGTGTAAAACAAATATAAATCAATTGATAAAAAATAACCAGTTGTAAAATTTGAATGTTTGACAAGCTTTATTATATACATAAAAAATTTCAGCTTTGCCTGGTAAAGAGAAAGGAGTCCTTATATGGTAAGGAGAAGGGCAAAGAAAGCTGCTTCTAAGTCCATGTTTGATCATCTGTTTTACCTGCATCTTCCACTCATTCTCATTTTGTTTGCATCTCTCTCTCCCATATCTTCTACCCTGAAGTGTTCCTGTTGGTCTTAAAAATCTATCACCCAATTACTTGATATGGTTTCTTTGCCTGAAAACATTACAATCAATAGGCCAGATTACTTTTAAATGGAGAGCATTCTTTATTTGACATCTACTATAGAAGCTGGCCTAGGGAAAAGTTGAGGCTTCCTCAAGTGTGTTCCTGGTGTGCATTGAAGGCTCCTATGTTCTAGGTTGGAGATTTGAAGATATGCTTCTTGCTCTAGCATGTGTATGTCTGGGCAGGACACTGCCAAGACACTTTGTATTTTGAGGCTGTTTCATCACTGTTAAGTGAAAGATTTTTGTTGTACAGGGCTATTTGTTGAAATGGCCATGGAAAATCAATGAGGGCTATTTTAAATATATATTTTTTTAGATTCACTAAAATAAGTTTTCATCTTTCATTGAACAAAGATTTACTAAGACTTTATTGCCCACTATGATTATAGGAAGAGAGGGAGATGGACTAGGAGAGGAATTCCAGATACAGATGCAGGTAACAATAGGTGTTTCAAAGCTAGCAGAGCCCTTGACCTTGCTAAGTAATTTAGAATTTATGCTAAAAGCAATAGGTAGAGCAGATTTCATGTGTTTTTAAAATCCAACTGAGATGGTATGAAGAATGAAATAGAGAAAGGGGAAGAGGAAGCAAGGATATAGAATTTTTACTTCATAAAAATCCGATGATGGCTGTATTTTTAATATGTGCCATCCTCACAGGTGTGAAGTGGTATCTCATAGTGGTTTTGATTTGCATTTCCTTGATTACAAGTGATGTTGAGCATTTTTTCATGTATCTGTTGGCCATTTGCTTTTCTTTTTTGGAGAAGTGCCTTTTGAGCTCTTCTGCCCATTTTTTGATTGGGTTATTGGCTTTTTTTTGTTGTTGTTGAGTTGTGTGAGTTCCTTGTAAATTTTTGTTATCAGTCCTTTATCAGATGTATTGTGTGCAAAGATCTTTTCCCAGTTGGTAGGGTGTCTGTTAGTTTTGGTTAATGTCTCTTTTGCTGTACAAAAGCTTTTTATTTTGATATAATCCCATCTGTTTATATTGTCTTTCAATTCCTTCGCTTTGAGGGATGTGTCTTTCAAGATTTTGCTGAGATGTATGTCATGTAGAGTTTTGCCTATATTTTCTTCTATACATTTTATGGTTTCAGGTCTTACATCCAGGTCTTTTATCCATTTTGAGTTGACTTATGTGCAGGTGTGAGGTAGTAGTCCAGCTTCATTTTTTTGCATGTGGCTGTCCAGTTTTCCCAGCACCATTTATTGAATAGACTGTCTTCTACACTGCTGGTGGGAATGTGAACTGGTCCAACCACTATGGAAAGCTGTATGGCGATTCCTCAGACTGCTAAACATGGAGCTTCCATACGACCCAGCAATCCCACTTTTGGGAATTTACCCAAAGGATACAAAAACACTAATCCGAAAGGATACATGCACCCGTATGTTCATTGCGGCACTGTTCACAATAGCA
>PVIJ01023641.1:0-13872 GCA_004024925.1 Scalopus aquaticus | reverse complement strand
CTCTCCCCGCCCGTCCGCTCCCCTCCTCCCTCCCCACTCACCCACCCACTCCTCGCCGGCTCGCGGCTCTCGCCCGCACCGCCACCCGCAGCCGCGCGCCGCGCGCTCCCCGCCCCGCGGCCCCGCGCCCGCTCGCCGCAGCCAAGGGGAAACGGAGGCGGAAGGGAAAAAGTTGCAGTTGGGATGGCGAGGGTCTGGGCTGGGGAGGCGGAGTGGGCGAGTTGGCTGCGCCACGCGGAAGGGCGCTCTCCTTTCCACTTTTTGGCCCTCGCGCTGCCCGGTTTTGCTGCGACCCGGACCGCGGGAGGAAGTGAAATGAACGCAGCCGAGGTGACCGGGGAGCGCTCGGGAACCCGGTTGGGGGGCACTGGCTCGCAGCTGGGGCCCTGGGTGCGGGAGCGCACCCGCACCCGCACCCCGGCGAGGCACCCAGAGCCGGGATCGGGGCGGGCCCGCCCGCCCGCGGACGTGGGTCCTCAGTCTAAAGGACACTGCTTTTCGTCATCGAGAGTCCGGGAGCTGGGCTCCGCTGCGGGGGGACTGCGGGGCACGGCTGGGTTGCTGTCCCTGCCCCCCTCGCCTTCTGGGCGCCGCGTTTTGTGTGGGGCCTGAGGCTGGCGAGGAAGGAAGGACCCAGCGCCGAAAGGGCTGCGCTGGCGAGCCGAGGTGGCCTGGGGCGAGCCGTGCGTGCGAGAGCAACGCGAGGAAATTGAGATGCAAGGGGCGTTTTGGGGTAAGCACCAGGCCAGCGCCGTCAGAGGCCGGCTTCTCGGGCTCGGATCTCGGGTGCGAGGCGCTGGTTGCTGGCTGAGGGGGCGGGCGGGCTGCTCTCTCCGGATTCGGGGGCGCAGCACCTCCCTCCTTCCCTCCCACACAAGCACCCCTTCCTGGTAGGGGCGCAAAGCAGGTGCAGCCCTCGACGCGAGCTCATCCCGTCGGGAGAGGAGGGGGTGGTCCCTGCTTTTTGCCTCGGTATGATTTTTTAATAAAACGTCAAAATGCCAAGTGTGAGCTGTTGCTGAGAAAGCCGAGGTTCGCGGTCGGGAGAAGAAAGGGTTAGGGCCGCCGGAGCGCGGACACACTACGGCATTCACGCGCAGAAGAAAGCAGGGCTGCCTCCGGGCTTGGCCGAGGGCAGCGGGGAGGCAGACCCGCCGATCCAACTGCAGCCAGCAGCTGAAAGAGGCTCCCGCCCCCTGTGGATTCCGATGCAGGCCGCGCTGCTTGCAGGCAAAGTGGGGGATGGGGGCTGCGGGTGCCACCGCCTGCCCCAGGCGCTGCCACAGACAGGCTGGGCGCCTGCAAGTGCCACTGTCTCTGTGAGTAAACTTGGGAGGAAAAAAAAGAAGAAAGGAACATGCCTATAAAAGGCAGTCTTCCCACTTTCCCTCACATGCCCTCCGCCCCTGGCCTCGGGGAGACTTCCACCCCTGTTGCCATCACGGCCTGGTCCCCAGACTGGCATTTTGCCCTCCCACCAACAGGAGGGGACAGAGAGTGGAATGGCCTTAGATTCCCAAGCCGGCTTCTGCTGGCCCCAGGCCAACGCCTGATGTCCTCGTCCACTGGGAATCGCCCTGCCACTTGGAGGAGATTCTGGGATTCTGGGATTGGCGCTGGAGAAGCTGGGAGCGGGAAGCAGGCACAGGCCAACGCCGGTGGGGCCTGTCTGGAGGTGGCAGGTGGCGACAGAGAAACCCCAAGCCCTCTGGGCTCCTCCGGCCTAGCGAGGACCGGCCAGCTCCTGGGCTGTGTCTCCAAGACACCCCACACCCTTTTGTTTTTTTTTTTTTTTTTTTTAGAAAGAGAAAGTGTTCTTAACATTTCCAGCAGAGAAGGGGCAGCACTGTGAGTGAGGACAAATAAAAATACTTCACAAACCCCATGGGCAGGGGTGAAAATGCAGGCCAGGAGGCAAAGGCCCCCGAGGGAACAAGTCTTTCATTCTAATGGGAAAATGGGATTAAGATGGGACTTCCGGTTCACTCTGGAGCTTGCGCTGGGCAGGAAGTGGCAGCTTATGGGAAGGAAGGCTGTTTTTTAAGGCCGAGGATGAACAGGAGCGAAGAAAACCGCTGCGCTACTTCTGACCTGGGGCAAGTCGCCAAGCGCCTCCGGGCCGCAGCCTTCCTGCCTGTCAGACAGAAGGACCTCACTGTCCGAGGGTGGCCCCTGGCCAGCAGCCTCCCCTCACCTGCTCAGAAGGGCAGCCGCACACCCCCACCCCAGCCTGGACCCGGAGCATCCTTCTGCCCAGCCCCCGGGGGATTCGAGGCCTATGACAGTATGGGGGTGCTCAGATGGCTCCCCGAGGCCCTGCCAGCTGGACTACTCCCTCCTACAGGGACCTGGAGGTTCTGTCCAGATAAGAGGGATCAGGGCTGTGGGCTCTCGGAACAGGGTCCAGTTAGGGTGGCCCAGAAACCACGGCGGCCCCAGAGCTCTCCCGGCCCAGGGAAGGGGCCCCAGGAAGACGGCCTCTCAGGCACCGGCGCGCTGGTCCACATCACTGTCCCTCTCTGCCGCCACCACCGAACCCGGGGGATCCTGACCCAGCCCCCAGGGTGGGGTCCCTCCACCCCGTCTCCTCCGCTCCCAGAAATGAGGAAACACCAGCGCTGCGGATCGCGGAGGGGCAGGGACGATGGTTCTGAACAGACGGTAACGCCCAGAAGCACTTAGAGCTGAGCAAAAGCCCCTGGCACCAGGCACCGGGCGTGGAGAAAACCAAACTGTCCCCCAGGACCTGGGTGACGCCCCCGCTGGGCAGGCGCCAGTGGGGGCGGCCCCCAGAGCGCACTGGGCCACCCCGACACCCGGGGGCGAGAGCCCGATCCAAAGAGCCAGTTCCGCCGCAGGGGCTCCTGGGAGCCCCAGGTCACTGCTGTCATGAGGATCCCCGAAGCCGGGGTTGCTTGCCACAGGGAAGGAGCAAGGGAGTGGGGCTGCAGAGAGCCTGGGCACCATCGCCCCAGCCCACCACACCACAGAGCCGGGCTGGCGACCCACATGGGTGCCCCCAAACCCTTTTCCAGGGGACCCACAGCCAAGCAGGGTACAACATTGCTGGGGTGCAGACCAGACCCCAGACACTTTGGATTCACCCACCGCACCCCACTCGGACACTGTGGGCCCAAATCCAGGAGCAGTGAAGTGGGGCTTTCTAGTCTGAGCCAAAATGGAACCCTGCAGTCATATTTGGATCCAGGAACCAGGTGGGCACTGGGGGGGCGCAGGAGGGGCTGGGGGGAGCTCTCTGCTGGGCCTGGGCCTGGGCCTGAGTCAGACAGCGAGGCCTGTTTCCCGGGGCCCGCATCGAGAGGCCAGGGGTGAGCGTGGGAGCTGGAATGGCCTCAGAAGGCCCCAAGGAGGGCGCCGCCACCGCGCCTGGAGGGCCTGCACCCAGCTGTCCGGGGGGCAGATCCACGCGGTGCTGCCTGCCCCGGGGACGGCGCCCTGGGCCTCGCTGCGGCCTGCTACGGAAGACTCCTGGCTTCTGCGCTGCCCCAGGGGTGCACAGCGGGGCTGTGGGGTCCTCACGCGTGATACTGATCGCGTGATGCCGCCTCCCCTTTTCCATTTGCCCTGAACCACAGACGCAGAGTCTGGGCGGGGACAGACCCCCAAGGCCGGGGACCAGCAGCCTGCTCGGTGCCGAAGTCCCCGCAGCGGCATCCCTGGACTCCGGGCTGCGCTCAGGGATGGGGCGCTCACCCCACCCAGGGCCCCCAGCTTTATTTCTTGCACGGTCTTGTGCTGCCACCCAGAGCCCCGGATGCCCTTCCCCACAGCCAGCCGCAGGCTGGCCGCCCCCACCCCTCCCTGAGGGGCACGGCCTCTGTGCCCACTGCACCTCCCGAGCACGGCTTCCTCATCTTTCCCCTCGGGCAGCAGCCGGGCATCGGGGCTGCCAACGCTCCTTCATCATCCCCCTCCAAACTCTTGCAGGGGCGTGACCTGGGAGGGCAGACGGCTGAGCTGCCCGGCGTCACAGACCCACGGAGCTGAGGTCACAACCTGAGAGTCTGAGTCTGGGCAGGCACCTGTCGCCCTGTGCCTCCGTTTCCCCATCTGTACGGCAGGTTCGACAGCATCTCTCAGCAGGTGGCTGTGAGACGGTGAGCGGGCACTCTGGGCAGTGCCGACACCAGGAAGCCATCGTGAGTGCCCACGTCACTGCTGCTTTTGAGATCGCCAGAGATGCCACTCCATCCACCCCAGGGGCCCCCACAGGGCCCGCTAACAGCCAGGGGTGCTGTCCCCATAAAGCTCATGGCGCAGAGGCAAGGCAGGGCCCCCGAGGCTGCGAGGCGCAGTGTCCTCCACCCCAGGATTCTCGCTCCCCCGAGACCCCAAGTCTCCAGCAGCCCAGGGGGACGGGTGAGGCTGGGTGCCTGGGGAAGGGGCAGGCCCGTCTCAGCTGAGAAGCTACGCCGAGGCCCCCGCCAGTTCCCTGACCAGCTTCTCCTCCCTGCTGGGGCTGGCTGGGCCGCCTGCAGGGGGGCGCGTGGGGGTCGCCCGGCTGAGTCAGCACTGGCTGGAGCAGCTGGGCCGGGGGGGGGAAGTCAAGGCTACACTGTCCCCTACCCAGGTCCCTGCTGCCCGGGGGGCCGGGACACATGGGGCCCCCGGGCCACTGCAGAGCAGGGTCCAGGGCAGTCAGCCGGGCCCAGGGAATAAAATTAAGGTGTCTGAAGTCAGCAGGTTTCTGGGAGGCAGAGGGGTGAGGACCCAAAAGCTTCAAGCATCAGCACCAACGGGGGAAGGGGCTGGGAGGAAGGCGCCGTCAGATGCTCCCTCACTCGCCCTCGGCTGAGGCCTCCCACGGCGCAGCCCTGCCACTCACCATTCACCTAGTCCCGACCGGCCTTCATTTGGCAGGAAGGGAACTGAGATTGACAAATGACTGACACGTTTCCCAAGGGAAACATGTGCCTGTGACCAGCTTCTAGAACGTAAGTTCCTTAAGGACAAGGACCTTGCCTGTTCCGTTCACCAGCTCCACAACCGAGGCCTTCCCAGGGGCTCTGCCCACGTCCGTCCAAGCGAACCCCAGCCTGACACCAGCACCTGCGTGCCAGGGCTCGCTGGCCCCCCGTGCCGCTGACCCAGGACACCTGCTGGCCACCATGCTCTCCCGAGAGCCACCCGGTGCTCTAGAGTGGACATCACCCATTGGGCAGGTGACTTAGAGACTCGGTGTGATGCCTGAAACCCTGTGTATGTCCGCCAGAGACTGGGACGGAAGGGGGTGCTTCGAGCTGACTGCCTCCCCACAGCCTGGACTCACACTCGCTGCTACCAACTTGTCCCGGCAGGGCAGACAGCAAGGGACTCCCAGGAGCAGCGAGATCAGCAATTAGCCCCAGCAAAGCTCCCTGGGCCATGCCAGACCGCCTGGGCCCCGAGGTGCCCGGGGCTGAAGCCAGCAGGGCAACATTCTGCTGGGGCTTCTGTCCTGCAGAAAGCCGCAGGTGCCCCGGCCCGCGTATCTCCCGCGGCTCTACCACACCTGCTGCCTTGGCCCACCTCCTGTGCAGCACCCAGCCTCCTGCTCTGCCTCCCCCACCTCCCCTGACCCCTCTCTCCTTGCTTCCGCCAAGGCACCCCATTTCACACTGTCCCCTTTCCTGGGTTGCACAACCTTGCCTTTCAGCTCCCTGCCTACTTGCTAAATGGCACATCAAAAAGACCAGACACAGCAAGTGTTGGTGGGGGTGTGGCACAAAGGGAGCCCTGTACACTGCTGGAGAGATGCAGACTGACACGACCCTATGGAAAACAGTCTGGAGGGGCCTCAAAATATTGAAAATTGATCTACCATGGGACCCAGCAATTCCACTCCTTGGTATCTACCCGGAGAATGCAAAATCACTAATTCCAAGGAATTTATGCATGCCTGTGTTCATTACAGCGCTATTTACAATAGCCAAGGGATGGAAACTGCCCAAGTGTCCAGCGACAGATGAGTGGAATAAGATGTGGTGTGCATACACAAAGGAATACTACTCGGCTATGAAAAAGATGAGATCTTGCTGTTTGTGACAACATGGATGGAACTGGAGGAAACGAAATGAAGGAAGAGTCAGAAGGAGAAAGACAGATACCACACGATTTCACTCAAGTGTGGAATACAAAGAAACAAAGACAAAAACAACCTCAAAGTAGACAAAACTAAACCAAAAAAAACCACATAGAAATCTGACTGCACAATTGAGGCTACACAGGGGCGGTGTGGGGAAGTGAACGGAGAGGGGAGGGGCCCCAGTCGGCTGTGGTGAAAGATTACGGGTGCTCAGGTAGTGGGTGTGGTGTGGTGCATCCATCTGAAGAGGGGGTGAACCTGTACCCCAAATCATACAGTGCTGCAAACCATCACTACCTTAATAAAAATAAATTTTAACAGAAACAAAATGCCCAGACAGTGTATCCTCGGGCTGGTCCTGCGTCCTGCACTCGCCCTTCTGCAGGGGCCAAGGCTCGCCGAGGAAGGCACTTCCGTGCCAAGCAGAGCAGCGCCCATATCTGGGCGCACAGGATACAGCTCACGCGCGGCAGCCAGACATTCTGAGAGGAGGGAGACTGGGCCAAGGCAGCACCTCCCCCACAGCGCACAGGCCAGCCTGGCTTCAGGGGCGCAGCCCAAGCGGAGCGCAGCCCTGTAAGCCGGGTTGGGGTCCCGCCCTGTGCCCATCACATCACCTGCTTGAGCCGCCCCCCGCTGGAAACCGTGCTCTTGGCTACAGCTCTTGGATATTTCCCCAGCAAGGTCGTCCGGGGAATAAACCACAGAGCACGCCGGTGTACCAGCCGGGGCCGGGCCTAGCGGGCGAGGCCCGCCTTCCCCGCATGCTTTCTGTCTGTCCCGGGGCCTGGCCCTCACCTGCCGCACCAGCCCTGTTCGGGAGCTCATGGCTCTGTCTGCCTGGCTTGCTGGGCTTCTATTTCTTTAAACAGGACAGACTTCCAGCAACTCAGAGGGCTGGGGAGCAGACACCCCGAAGTCCTCATGCTGGGAGGGGAAGAGGTAGGCCCCATACTTGGAACCCCAGCAAGAAATGGCCAAGTCGACCGTACTTCTCCGTGGCTGGTGAGGATGGAGCGGCAGGCGGGCACACACATTCAAGGAGGCCTCGAGAGCGAGTAGAAAATTTTTTTTAAATTGTCTTCTTTGCTGAGACACCGGTGTGGGAATTTGGGGGACGCGTTCTGCTGGGGGGAGGGGGCGCCAGGAGCCTTGCTCGCCTTTGGAGCTAAGAGACAGCTCCCTCCCACGGGCTTTCTGCCACGTCCTCCGCCCCCTCCCCAGCCCACGGCACCAGCTGCACTGCCTGGGAACCGAGGGAACAAAAGCCCAGCCCCGGGAGTTCCGGGATGGGGGTGGGACAGGAGGAAGGTGGCCGCGGGGGAAGTGGAAGCCAGCTCTGGTGGCCCCCGCTGGACTCCAGGCAGACCCCCAGAGCTATGGGGTGAGGGCATGGGGTAGGGGGGTGGTCCCAGAGACCTGGCCCGCAGGCTCCCCTACAACGCGCCCGGGTTCAGCTCCCTAGCGGAGCCAGACAACCCTCCAAAGAGGGGGATGCCTGTCTTTCCCTTGGATGCCCTCTGTGGTATGAGGTTCTAGAAGCATCCTCAGGACGACAAGAAAGAGCCCGGAGTCCACCTTTCTCTGTGCCTGGTGGGCGCTTTCCCAGCGGGCCACCCGTACAGGGTTCAGGGGTGAAGGCTCAGCCCAGTCTCACAGGTGTGAGGGCCGAGCCTCCGAGGGGCTGAGCTCTCCGCAGGGAGCTCGGGGGCCCCGGGCTCAGCACCCCAGAGGTAGCAGATGGAGCGGGGCCACCCCGAGGCCACACCCCAGTTAAAGAGCAGCCTCAGCCTGGGCCACAGCACGGCCAGCGCCCCGGGGTGACCATGCCGAAGAGTCTCGCGGAGACAGTGCTGGCCGACGAGGGGCCCCACCGCTGGCTGTGCGCCTCCCTCACCTGACTTACAGGCTCCATCTCCCTGAGCCCGCGAGCAGGGGTCCCAGGCGACAAATCACAGGGTCCGATCTCTCGTCCAAGGTCACCCAGCCGGCCTGGGGCAGGAGCTGGGTCTTCAGCCCAAGCCCACACCAGCCGCACAAAACCACTTGTCACACCAAAGTGCCCCCCCGGCGAGGCGGGGAGCTGGGGAGGGCCCTTAGGGTCCTCTCCTTGCACCTGGCCAGAGAAACGGGGAGGAGGCCTGGGTGGTGACCGACCGAGGGGCTGGTGTTGAGGCCTCCGGGGGGGCTGGAGGGGGGCGGTTAACCTGCATCCTGCCCTGAGGGGGCCTCACCTGAACCCACCCAACCCCTGCCCGGGAGACCACCAGCACTTTCTCCTGCAAGGGGAGGGACTCTGGCCTGTGGCGCAGAGAGGGCCGCCGAGCACCTGTGACCCCCAGATCCATAACTAAGAGAGGATGCACATTAGCCTTTGAGCAGCTTCCAGGGAGGGTTTATTTTTGATTCTACACGAGATGAACAAGTGTGATGTGGGCCTGGGGCGCTCTGGGCAGCGGCCAGGAGCGGGGGGCCAGGGGCAGGTGGGGTGGACGTGCCACCTGTGGGGGAAGCCTGCAGCCCACGGTGGGGGTCTGTGGGTGCTGGGGGTGCAGGTGGGTGTGGGAGAGCTGGGTGGTGGTGGTGCTGGGGGCACTCGTCTGGGGGGCCGGGGACGAAGGGAGGCTTTGTGTGCGGGAAGGCCACTGCTGGGGGCCGGGGCAAATGAGGCTGCGGATTCAGGGGTGTCTGGAGGAATCTTCCCTCCCTGGTGCCAGATTGAGTGCGAAGCCCGTGCCTTTAACTGTGAGCGCTCTGATAGCAGGATTACCAGAGAACATTTTAAATATCACCCCCACTTCCTGCCTCCCACTTTTTTTCCCCCTTCCCTCCCTGCTGGCCACTTTCTCTCTAACTTCCAAGTCCACGGAGGTTGACAGTCTGGGGTCTCTCGGGAGAACAGAGAAATCAGTCGATTGTCCTGCACAAAGTCAGCCCATAGCACCCTGACCGCCCGGCCCCGCTCGCCGACATGCTGAGACCCAGCGCGGCAGGCGCCATCATCATCACTGCAGCGCCCTGCGAGCAACCTGCGGCCGTTCTCACACTGCCCCAGCGCAGAGGATGAGCCCCAAGTGGGGGACGGGAAGGGTGGGAGGAGCAGTGGCAGGTAAGAAACTTCCAAGTCTCATCTTTTGTTTTTAAACTTCACGTGTCTCATCTACTGTATAACATGGCCTGTGTGTCTGCTAGAAACTGAGGCTTTAGAATCTCTCCACGAGGCTGGCGGAAGCTGCCCGCGCCCACGACCCCCGCCTCCAGGCCCGCCCCTTTGGAGCAGGGGCTCCCCACAGGGACGCGCATTCCTGAGAGCCTGCTCCCCTCCCTGCCACTGCATGGCACAAACATCAGGCCAAAACCGCAGCCACACGGCCGGCTCGGACCACAGCTCATGCTTCAGCCCTGGCCGCCCAAACAGCGAGACGGACGGTCACCCTGGGCCTGGTGTCCCCCACTCTCCTGGACGGCGCCCTCCAGGCCGCCCGCGGGAAGCCCCCTTTTCAGCCCTTCATGACAGGCCTTTCTGACCTCATCTCCCTGTGCGCCTTCCTCAAGGAACACAGAATTCCCCTCGCCGCCTCCTCAGGCCTCCGGCCGGCTACCAGAACTCTGCAAAGCACAGCAGTTCGGGTGATTTTTGGATCCCTATCTCCTGCCTCTCGTCCAAATGGATCTGGAGGTGAAAATGATGACCTCGCCACTGTGCAGACGGAACCGACGCGGGGTCACTTTCTCACGGCCCCTGACAGACGGGGGCGGTGGAGTAGCAGGTCTTGGGCTCTGCCACCCCGTCCTCAGAGGGCAGCCGGCCCCCAGCACCGAAGCCACCGCATCAGCCCCTGCTCAGAGAGGCCCAGAGCCAGCCCCAGCTCTGAGACCCTGTTGGGGGGTGATAACTGGGAGGCGGGGTGGGCGGGGCAGGGCTGGGCTGGGAGGGGCTGGACTGGACAGGGCTGGGCCACACTGGGCTGGACTGGACTGGCTCGGATGGGCAAAGGCCCTCCTGTCTCCCACTGAGCTCAGGAGCACAGGCTTGAAAAGCTTCTAAAAATACAAGCGTGTTTCTTGCAGGGGGCTGATTCAGCTGACCTTTCCTAAGGATGGCCAGTCTGCTGGCGCGGTGCGGGGTCCAGCGGGCAGACAGGCCTCCTGCTTCTCTCCAGCTGACTCCTGGGCTGCCGTGGGGCAGGATGGGAATATCCCTCATGCCCCGCCCTCCTCACCTCAGATGGACCCAGTGACGATGCAAAAGAAGCAGGGGGGGCACCCCAGAGTCTCCCCACTGGGAGGCTGAAGTTGGGGGATTTTACAAACCCCTCCCATGGAACACGCACTCTGGCTGGGTCCTGGCCTATGTTAAGGGCTCTCCAGCCTAGGTTTTGGGGTGCTGAGGTGCCATTCCTAAGGACCCAACTCTCAAGGCTGGCCTGCTTCTGCCCCTCTCAGCCCCCGGAAGGAGGGGGACGGGGCAGCCGTCCGTGCTGGAGTCTCTCTGCCCCTGCAAGCCGAGGTCTCACCCTCACCGCCTGGCATTCGGGGAGAAGTTTCGAGTCTCCACCGGACTGACAGCCTCTGGTCCAACCCAGAACTGACCAGGGGTCCGACGCATGGGTGCCCAGCACAGGCTGGCTCTTTCTCCCTGCCCTGTGCCCCTGGGCCTCACTCTGGGCTGGGGGGATTCCTGAGCCCCCCGCAATGGGCCGTCCAGCTTCAGGGAGCCGGCCCTGCTCAGACAGGCCTGGAGCCTCACCAACAACTCAGTGTGCACCGAAAGACAGGCGCGAGCGCCGACAGCCCCTGACGTTTGCCCGTGTTGGCCCGTGAGGGGACCGGGCGGCAATCTGAAGGGCCAGAGCCGCCTGGGCTGCCCAGCGCGGAACCCCACACCACCTGCGCTGCCGCTGGCTCCCCAGCCAAAGCGACCTGCCTCCCAAAGGGCCCAGCTTGGCCTGGATGGGGAGGAGAGAAGGGGAGCACTCCTGGCAGCCGGGCATGGGGGGGTCTCTCATTCACTATCCAGCCCTCGCAGGGGAACAACACAGGGGAAGGGGTGAAGCCACAGAGAGGAGACCAGGGGTCCCTCTGACCTCAAGGGCCCTGGGCAGCTGGGGCCTGGGGAGGAGGGGTGGGAGGAGGGAGGATTTAGGGAAGAAGAAAGGGGAGGGAGGAGAGGGAGAGGGAAGGTGGCGAGAAGCCGGGAGGAAGAAAGGCACAAAGCAGGTGGCTCGGACAAGAGACCGTCTGCCCCAGTGGGAGGTGCTGGGTGGGACTCAGGTTCTGTGGGGCAGACAGGAGCAAAGAGCCCCCCAGCCCCTCGCCCTGTCCCATCTCAGAGTGAGGGAGCCAATGGCCAGAGTCCCCTGGGGTGGCCAAGACCTCCTTCTCCAGGCGCAGGGAGAAGGTCAAGTCCGCCCCCCAGCTGAGGGAGGGGGAGGCCCAGCGCCCCCTCAAAGAATTACAGGGAAGAGAGGGCGGGCGGGCAGGGCACAGCAGCGGGCTGACGTCTCGTCACAGAGGGCTGGTTCCGGACTCTCCTGCTTTAAAAAACCTCCCGTGGATCCCCACTGCCCATGGGGCTCATGGAGGGCCCATGGCCAGCTCCCAGCACGCTGCAGGCCTGGCCTCACCTAGCGTCAGCCAGCAGGCTGCCCCGTCCCCCGGCCTGCCCAGGCTCCGGCTACTTCCAGCCCCATCTTTCCCATCTCCCCACAGCCGCACCTCCCGGACGCCTGCCTCCTGCCCACCTCTGATGAGAGGGGCCAGCTCGGCGTCTAGTCTGCCAGGGACAGAACCTCCCAGCGCTCAAGCCCGCAGGTTCTGCTCCCTGCCGCTGTGTTTACAGAGCTCAGGGCTGCGTCCATCTGCCAGACGCTGAGTGACACCAGAAAGCAGAGCTCGCGGTGCACTCCTCTCCTGCGGCCACGATCCCAAGCTGGATCTTTCTTTGGGCCCCAGGGACAAGATTTGCAGGCCCTTCTGGGTGCTCGTTTGGACAGTGTTCCCGAAGGCAAGTGGGTGGTTCCATGGTCCGGCTCCACGAACTGGGGAAGGGAACCGCACGCAACGAGGTGGCCTCGCATCCCCACGGGCCGCTGGACAGCTTGTAAGGAGGACCCAATCACACGGTCACCGAGAACTAGACTCCGAATCGCCAAGATTCCTCGCGGCAAGGAAGGGCACGGCAAGGGCTGAGCTCAGTGCCAACACCGCCCCTCCCGGGAGAACAGGGTGTTGGCAAGAACAGGACCCAAGCCCCCAGAGGCCACTGGCCACCAGCGTCTACAGAGGTGGACACAGCGCCTCCTGCACGCCTGGGGGCTCCCGTGGTCAGCAGTGACACTCCCAGGCATGGCTGCCCGGCGTGGAGGGGAAGCCCATTCTTGGGCGGGCCTCGGGGGTGGGCTGAGTGGTCAGCGTGAGCTGCTGCCCCCGACTTCTGAGCATCAGGCCACAATACCCCACCCCACCCCCAATGTTCGGCCAGTCCCTGTTGCAGGGACAGTGGGACTGGCCAGGTGCTGGCCAAGGTCACCGGTGTTCTGGCGTTGCCCAGGACCCAGCTCCCAAGACCCCCAGTCACCCCGACTACAGCTGGACCCCACATCTGTGTTCACAAGTGCCTCGGATGACAGCTGGAGGGTGGGGGGCTCCTCGGGGTGGCCACCGCAGGCGTCTCCCCTCCCAGGAGTACCCGCCGAGGGTCAGGGGGCCCCGCCCCGCCTCACCTGAGACCACAGGGCTGGAGTCGAAGCCCCGGCTCCTGGCTGGGAAGGGGCAGGCGAGGGCAGCCGCTGCCTTGCTTTCGGAAGCGCCCTGCCTCCGTCTGAGAGTGCAGGGGCTCTGTTCCGGGCCCTTGTCCTCACCCAGAGACCCCGGGGAATTCCTGGCAATTAGCGTTCCAGACTCAGCAAACCCCACGCACAGCTTTGGGCCAGCGGGAGAGGCGGGATTGAGGCCACTGACCCTGCAGCTGCTCCAGCTGTGACTAAGTGACCCAGAGGACACCCCAGGGCACAGGGGGAGGGACAGGGCCAGAATGAAACGCAGGCCTTCCCCCTCGCCCCCTGGAACTCAGCCCCGCTCAGACTGGACGTCAGTAGGTCACTCTGTGAACCCCTGCCCCAGACGGGCCACCTCCGAGGCAGAGAGCTGAGGCCGCCAGGGGCCCCCCCTGACCGCCTGGAGCCCCGGTTCCGCGCCCCTCGTGTCTGAGTCAGCACATCTTGTCTTTGATGAGACAGCCTGGCTCTTGCATGGAGAGACGGCAACGAGGATGTAAGAAGTCACAGAGGGAGAAGGAACAGGTTGAGGGCTTCCCCGGCGCGGCACCGGGTGAGTCACACCCCAAGTTCCTAGCACTGGATGGAACATTCCCAGAGAGGCCAGCAGAGCACACAGAGCCGGGGGCACCCCAATATCCCTCAACACCGGTCCACCTGCTCTCGCCTCCCTGCCGCACAGAGGTCCTCAGCCTCCGCCCTCGGGCGGCCCCTACCTCAATGCTCCAAGCCTCCAGGGGCCGGCCAGCTCTCTGGGATCCAGAAAATCCCCCGCCCTGCCCCGCCCCGCCCCATGGCAGCCGCAGGTCTGGCTCGCTTCACCCAGGTCCCCACAAAATGTGCCCCTTCTGGTACGTCTGAGTCTCAGCCAGAGAAAGTCATCTTGTCTGGGGACAACGCCCACCCAGATCGTCCCAGCCGGGGGCCGCCCACGGGGCTGGCCGGGCAGACGGGGCCGCCCTGTCCAGCTGCTGAGTGGCCACCCCCCAACTCGGGCGCCGGGGGAGC
>PVIJ01023640.1:0-13874 GCA_004024925.1 Scalopus aquaticus | reverse complement strand
TGATCCCCTCTAATTCCATCCATGTCGCTGCAAATTGCATGTGTTTATCTTCTTTCCATGCTGAATAGTATTCCATTGTGTATATGTACCACATCTTCTGGATCCAATCATCTATTTTTGGACATCTGGGTTGCTTCCATACCTTTGCTATTGTGAACAGTGCTGCAATGAACATACGGGTGCATGTATCCTTTTGGATGTGAGGGCGATCTGGCTGCGACATCTGTCACCCCATTGATCGCCAGGGTTGATTCGGCTGATCTGGCTGGCTAGGCGGGTGTCCCCTTCCTCCCTCACCGCTCCATGTGTGTCCCTCCCGAAGCTGCGCGCTCAAAGAGGACGGCCTTCCCCGAATAGAGACGGACCGTTCTTCGGTCGAGGGTACACGAGTAGCTGCGCTCCCCTGCTAGAACCTCCAAACAAGCTCTCAAGAAGTTTAATATGGAAAAAAATTTTTGTTTTCTTGCCATGGAAAGAAGTGAGAGTAATGACACAAAAAACTTAAAAATGTTACACAATATCTCAGGACTGAATTTCAAGTATACATGAAGACCTCATTTGTACCACATAATCTTTAAAGACCTTGAGATATGAAATAGAAACTGTATTGTTTAATTACTGTAAATTCCTGGATGATGGGTGCACTTGCTGGGTGGGGCAGCGTGAGTGGCTAGGTGGCTGTGCGCACCATGTTCCTCATCTGCAGTGACAGCGTGGGTGCTAGTCCTTTTCTGCCTGTATGGCACGATCCTATGAGAGATACCTACAAACTCTCTTCCTTCTACAGATTTTCATGGACAGATTTACTGGTTGTTTCCTTAGGACCACAACCTCTTCTAGTGATGGCAATGGAGACAACATGCAATAAATCAATTGGAAAAGCCCTGTGTCAGTGCCAAGGAAGAAATATTCATAACTATGCAAGATAAGTGAAATAATAGAGAGGCTGTGTCTTTAATGGTACAAGTATTAGAGTTGGCAAGAAGTGGCTCTTGGTGGGAAAAGTAATGTAGGTAGACATCAGTCAATGCGCACGTGCTGCAGCTCTGAAGAAGGGGATCAGTGTGTTAGTAATTTCTATAATCCAGTGGCTTCTGAATGTGATTCTCAGAACATTTAGGTTTTCAGGAGTCCTTTCATTGTCCTGTAACACTAGTATTTCTAAAGTCATTCCTATCTAGGGTTAAAATAATATGCACATGGAGCCGAAAGTATTTCATAGCAATACATACACAAGAGCTTGATATAAAGGTAAGATTAATTATTCAAAAGTTATAGGAATTAAAAGCTTATGTAATTTACTTAAACTTTAATTTTTAAAAGCATGAACTGTGGCTGTCAAGTAATATTTCCATTGTTGCCTCGAGGTATAGTCTTAAGAGTTGCAAAGCATGCTTTGTTTCAAAAGTCTGTGGTAACAAAAAAGATTGATATCAAACTGAATAATTCATTGACTAAACTTTGCAGTAGTTATTAGCAGTAATTCTGATGAGGATGCATACAAAGAACTTGTTCAAACTTTGCTCCTAAAATTAGCATTGAATTTGAACTGTTTCTGATTCAAATTTTCAATGTGTTTACCAGGAGATTGTCTGCCCACTAAAAAATAAGGATCCCTACACTTAAAAAGTCAACCAATATTTTCTTTCCCATGTGAAATGATATACATAGGTTAAAAATGTTTAGGACCTTTCATTTAACATCCCTTTAGCCAGCTCTTTCATAAAAATACACCTTAACACCTCAAATTTTAATATCAAGCTTTTGACCAAAGAAGCAGCTTAAGAAATATGGACTAGACACTTGTTACAACTATCTGCCTCATTCTTCTCCATACAATATTCCTGAGAGGTACAGAAATGGGTGTAACTCATTTGTAGAGGAAGCATTAAGGTGCAAAGACACTGAATCATTCTCCTAAACTCGTGTGAATAACTGAGTGATAGGTTTGGTAACCTGCACGATATGCTAGTTCTGAGTGCAATACCCTTATGTCACGTCAGAACATTACAGTCAGATTTATATCATCAGTTCTTCCGAGATACCTTGTGACATTTTCCACTAGATGATGCTACATGTGAACATTCATCATTATAACAGAAAAAATGACAGTAATTTCATGTGTATTTTTTGCCTTAATATATGCCCTGTGGTGAAGAATTTACTGTGTCTCTAAACTTGCAGCAAAGTTTAAAAAAAGGTTGTATAATTTCCACCCATTGACAGATAGAAAAACATAGGAGATATCTCACCACCATGCTTAAAATCTCTCCAGTGACTTTCCATTGCACTTAGAGATCATTCACACTTCCCGCCACAGCATACAAGGCACAGCATAATGTATCTCATTTTTCTGTCCTCATGAACTATTTATATTCCCCATTGATGACTGCTCTCTGACCTCTCTCCTCCTTCAATATCCACACTTATTCCCACCTTCGGGCCTTTGGATTCACTATTTCATCCTCTGGAAATACTAGTCACTCGGATCTTCACACGACTAACTCCTTATTCTCCAGGTCCCACGTCAAAATGCTTCTCATTTAACTCTCAGAGAAAGCATACCTGGGCATCCTGTCTAAATGTCATTTTCCGGGGCCTCCCCGGTGGCGCAGCGGTTAAGCGCTGCGCTGTGGAGCTGTCGGCAGCGGCGATACGAGTTTGACACCCAGCCGGGGAGAATCCCACATGGCGCGGCAGACCTCTCCTGCCTCGCCCACTGCTCCCCTCAGCAGTGTATTTCTGATCTGCCTGTTCTGCTCCCCACTCTGTCTCTGGTGAACCCTCTTGCCGCCCCACGCCTCTGGCCTGTACCCCAGCTTGTATGTATAAATAAAAAATCTTTTAAAAAAATGTCATTTTCCCAGTCTCTCCCCATTTAATAGTCTTCATAGTCCTCAGTCTCTGAGATTTTCATGTTTATCCTAATTTTTGTGGGACTACTCTTCTTCCCTCTGACTAGAATGAAAATTCCACAAGTATCATTTTCTTCACTACTGGATCTCTGGCTTCAAGGACAGGCTCAATTAGGCATTCAATTATAAAGTCACTGAAAGCGACAAATTTTCCTTTAAACAATCCTAGAACCTCATGAATTTAAACTTTGACAACATGATGTAATGTGACTTTGGCATTGACTTTCTAGAATATGCAGCAGTCATCAGTGAGATAGGGTTGAATGAAGAATATAGCAGAATTTTGAGTAAAACTATTATGTATTGGAAAGCCAACAAAATAAGAACCATCTGAAGGAGAATAAATTGTCATGTCCAGCGAGGAGAACAGCGGCCCAAGTTAGTGTTATAAAATCAAAGTGACGGGAAAATTTTTTAAGGCAGGACATGAATAGTGCAAATGCCTGAGAAGTATTCATTGAATTTTTCAACAAAGATGCTAATGGTAACCTTGGTAAAAGCAAGTTCAGTGGAGTGGCACTGGTGATGAGGGAAGTCAGATTGAAGTGGATTAATGAGAAAATGTAACATGAAATTTCAGCATAAAAAATAGATGGCGTGGTTTGTGCTAGACGTTTTTGGAGTGTATTCTGCTTATCTGATTTGACTACTTAAAGAACCTCAATTTAGCTCTACTCAACTGTCTGTTTTAGAGGAGCACTCCCTTCTGATGAGACACTGAATTGGACATTTGCAAGTAAATTGGCTTTTCCCCACCAGTCAGGCTTTTAAATATTTGATTACCTACATATTGTACAACTTAAATCTTCTTTCATAGGCTAAATATTTATAGATCTTCCAACCAGTCCCACTTCTGACCTGGTTTCAGACCCTTCACTTGCATCCTCATTGTCTTCTGACCATCCTACTTTGTCAATGTCATCTTACAGTGGGATTTCTAGAAATATGAAGGGCATATGTGACCTTTCCAAAAACCCGTAATAGTTTCTCAGTGTCCCGTGCATTCTAATTTTTAAGGCCTTTAATACAGACTTCAGCAAATACTCTTGGGCATCATCTCTCTTTCTCTCCATTATGTACAGCAGTGTGTGGGCAAGTCTCAGTGGACTTCATCGGTAAAGGTCCAGACAGGGTACGTTTGGATTTCAGACCATATGGTTTCTGCTGCATCTACATAGTATGTTATAAAAAACTGAATAGACGATGTCCACACAACAGACAGTGTGTTGATGAATGCCTATGACTGTGTTCCAATAACATTTCATTAGAAAAAATAGTCAGCAGGGGGAATCTGGGCCCTCAGCCAGTTTGCCAGCCTGTGGTGTAGACAAAGGGAACGTCTTGACATTGCATGGGTACTTGTGAGTTACTTTTGTGACATCGTTTATGTACTCCAGCCCCCATCCCTGTTAGTTAGACTATGCTGATGTACCCTACAGACTCCAGAATACATCAGTTTATATGAAAAAGGTGTTTCCTTCTTACATACTAGCCTGGTTTGAGTGGACCAGATTGTTTCATAGCTCAGTGTCTGGGCAGTTTCTCTAGTTCATTCTTTGCATATGGGAACACACTAGATCTGTATACTGATTTTGTAGTATTATAGCCTCTTTTTAACTAAGACCTTTGTTCCACATCAGAGTCCTCCTGATTTGTCCACATGCTTGCTAGGTCACCTTTGGGATCTCGACAAATGCAAAACTATACACTGTCTTCTAGTTTATATTGCCTTGGTCTTGCTAATAACCAAGTTTGTGTCATTACCAAATTATGATCATATAATCCCAATAATTTAGAACACATTTCTAGTATGTTAATTCACAGGAGATTCCAAATACACAAATATGAGGCTACCTGCCTATTTATATAACAAGCAGCCAAATACAGTAATGTATTAATAAACCATTAAAATATAAACTTTATCAAAATGTTGAGACTCTAAAAAGATGTATATCGCAGTACCTCGTGTAATTAACACAAAAAGATGAGGCAGAAATAGAAAAATTTAAATGAAATACTAAAAATATCCAAGTATTTCTAAAGAATATATATATATATATATAAATATAAATTCTGTTCTCAAATATAGGAAATGTAACTCCCCATTCCTTACATGTAAATATACGCAGTGACTTCTTCCAAAGAAGACAGTAACTTCACAGTAGAGAAACTAAGAAAAGCTACCTCAGGTAGATAACGAAGATCAACATAGTCATAAATCATGTTACCTCTGCAGTATTCTTCCCTAAAACTCATAACTTTAGTTTATTCATAAAGAAATCATCAGACAAATCCCAGTGAGTGGCATTCTACAAAATACCCGACTTAGTGCCCCTCAAAATTGTCAAGGTTATCAAAAATGAGAAGTCAGAGAAAGTTTCACAGCCAAAGGTGCCTAAGGAGACATAAGGACTTAATGTAAATGTGATGTGATAGCCAAAATGAAATCTTTCAATAGAAGGTGACAATTAAGGATATCTGAATAAAGCATAAATGTAGTTGATGATGTATCCATATGGGTTCATTAAAAACAAATATGCCACATTAATATAAGACTTAATTATAAGGGAAAGTAGGTGATGGGGTATATTGGAACTCTTTACTAAAGGCCTATGTTTTTCTGTAAAATCTAAAACCACTCAAACTGCATTTTTCTTTTAAAAAAGTACTTTAATGCATAAGAAGACAGGGAAGGAATAAAAAAGGAATAAAAGGCAAATATTAAAAGAACAGATGTAATTCCAACAATAGTTAGAAATGTATTAAATGTGTTCTAAATTATTGGGGTTATATATTAAATTAATATACATTAAATGTAATAGAATGTTATTTAAGACTAAAAACACTGCTATCGGAAACCCATTTTAAATATAAATACACAGATGAAAAGGAAGGAGGAAAATAAATAACACAAATAAAATGAGTAATTATTGATATCAGAAAAATAGACTTCAGGACAAAGAATTAACATGGAAAAAGAGAGACATTATATAATGACAACAAGATCAATTTTCCATTAAAATATAATCCTTATGGAATGTGAATCTAATAACAGAACTTCAAGTACAGGAAGCAAAATCTGATAGTAGTTAAAGGAAAATTAATAAATCCATCATAATGCTCATAGACTTCAGCATTGTTTTCTCTATATACAACAAATAAATACATATCACTAAAAAGTATTAAAAATCTAAGCACTAGCTACTAATTTGCCTAATTAACATTCTGTAGAGCACTTTAGGTAACAGCACAAACAGTATATATGTTTTCTGCAAGTGTGCATGGAACATTCACCAATACATAATACATAATTCTGGGCAATGCCAGTGAGAATGGCGCACATTAAAAAAACAGGTAACAACAAATGCTGGCGAGGATGTGAAGAGAAAGGAACTCTTCTACACTGCTTGTGGGAATGCAAATTGGTCCAACCGCTATGGAAAGCTGTATGGTGGTTCCTCAAACTGCTAAAAATGGAGCTTCTGTATGACCTGGCAATACCACTTTTGGGAATCTACCCAAAGGACACAAAAACACTAATCCAAAAGGATACATGCGCCTGTATATTTATTGCGGCTCAGGTATGGAAACAACCCAGATGTCCAAAAATAGATGACTGGATCAAGAAGATGTGGTCCATATACACAATGGAATACTATTCAGCATTCAAAAAAGATAAACACATGCAATTTGCAGCAACATGGATGGAGTTAGAAGGTATCATGCTCAACGAAATAAGCCAGAAAGAAAGAAAAATATCAAATGGTTTCACTAATTACAGGAATCTGGAGAAACGACATAAGAGAGAGATTCAGAGAGGGAGGGGAAGGATAAGGGCTCAAAAGGAGGGAAAGGGGAGCACAGGGGACTGTGGTGATAGTTCAGAGGTGAATCAGTGGTAGGTAACCCACGAGGAATACACTGTAATGTAAAGGATACAAATAATAATAAATACAAAAAAAAACAATTCTGGGCAACGAGATGATCCAACACATGGGTGGATGATCAATTCAAAGGTAAATTAGAAAATATATAAAAGAATGTAAATGAGTGTATATGTGTGTTACAATTAAGATATTGCTTAGAAGTAATTTATGGCATTAAATACATATTTTAGAAAAGTTCTCAAATCGTTGATTTTCTCTTCCTTCATGGTGAGAAGGCAAAATGGTATAATTTTAGAAGACAGTTTGACAGTTTTTTCAAAAATTAAATACAATCTTAAGATCCGATCCAGAATCATTCCTCCTAGGTATCTCTTCAAGTGATCTGAAAATGTCTGCTCATAAACCAGTATGGCATATTTGTAATAGTTTTATTTATAACGGCTAACCCCCAAAGTACCCATCAACATGGCAATAAACAGTGATGCAACCATGGAATTGCAACAATGGAATACAATGCAGCAATACAAAGGAACATGCTATTCATTCATGTAACAGCATGAATGAGTTTTAGATGTAGTTTGCTGAGTGAAAGAAGACACCCCCCCAAAACCTCCATATTTTATGACTTCATTCATATGGTATCCTGCAAAATGCAAAACTATAGTTATAGAAAACAAATCAGTGGTTACCAAAGGTTGGAGGATAAAAGTGGTCATCTACAAAGTGGAGCCACACAGGAACATTTATGTTTAAAAAAAATAATAAAGTGCCAGGGTGTGAACTCATGACACTGCATTTATTGAAACCCAAAGAGCCTTATGTTGGAAGGAGAAACTTGAATGCATGCAAGCTGAACAGTTAACTAAGAGATATGGATGCCTGGGATTCCAGCATGTGTAGGGACTGTGACAGAAGAATCTAAGTGTATTATAAATGTATGATATAAACCAGAGCCAAGGAGATAAGGAAGAGAAGTAGCTTACTTAATTATCTTTTCAAAATGATTTTACTGCCTATTGTAGCACTAAAGACAAACATAACTGCATAAACCGCCTATTCTAGTTGTTCAAGATGTTCCTTGTGGGGATACAATTTAACAATTCTGAAACTGCTATAGTGGGTACTGTGGTTGGATAAATAAGTAAATGGTTGATGGATATTGGCTGATTTTTTCAGTGTTGAGAAGTTAGTGATTAGCAAGAAAGGAAAACGAGGATGGATGCACTTGTACCAGATTAGAATTGAAGACACAAATATGAACTCATGCTTGTCTGTGTGTTTGTGTGCACATTTCTATATATAGATTCAGATATATACAGAAACCCAATGTACACAGGTTATTATATACATATATTGTCTAAATTTGCTAACATAAGAGAAGGCCTAGGAGCAACAACACATCAGTAGCATTGAGCACACACAACATGCAGATACTGGGTTTCTAATATCTTCTTCCAACAAGAGGAATAAGGACTCCTCAGAGAAATGGCTGATTCTAGGACTGAGGCAGGAAATAATACAAGGTGATTCTGGAAACTAGTTTCATCAAGAAGAAAAAGTAAAAGGATAAAGGCATGTCAAAAGAATACAAAAGCCAAATGAAAGCAACCCCAATGGCTAAAGATGGAACAATTGAGTCATAAAGTATAAATAACATAGTATTAAATTATAACCCCAAAATGAAAATCTGGATTTATGTTGATATAAATAAATGATTCTACAAATAAATTGGGGGTGGATGGAGACAAATCTTCCTTATAGAACAATTCTAAATAAGATATGTAGATACCCTCCTTCTATAAAATGAACTACAAAATGGAGCTCAATTTTCCTCTCCCCCAAGTGTGAGCTTGGTCTTGATGACTCACTTCCAAAAGTAAAGTATGGAAAGGGAACAACAATCTAGGAAGTAAAAAAAACAGCTTCACCAAATAATGAAAATTATCACCTTATGTGACTATCATGGTACCCTTAATATGATGGTCAAGAAGAGCTCTTCCTCTGATGGTCTTAGCACAAATAACTCCAACATCTAGTCCATTAGAAAAATATCAGACACACCTAAGTTGGGGAATATGTCATAGGATTAGCGTTTTGTCAGTTTTCCTTGAGACTGTCAAGGTCATAAAACTAAACAAAAGCTGTCACATGCCAAAGGAGACTAGGGTGACTTGACAAATAAATACAATGTGGAATCATTGGATTCTGGAACAGAAAAAAAAAAAAGGAAAACGGGTAAAATCCAAAATAAAGTCTGGGGTTAATAGTGATGTGCCAATGTTAGTTTTTCAGATTTAACAAATGTTCAATAGTAATGAGAGCTGTTAAGTAAAGGGAAAATTGGGTGAGAAAGTTACAGGAACTCTGTACTATCTTTAACTTCTCTATAAATATAAAACATTTTAAAATTTAAAAATTTCATGCTTTTAAATATTGAATACCAAGTAATGGCAAGGATGTAGAGAAATCTGGAACACACACATTGCAGGTTGGAATGTAAAATCGTACAACCACTTTGGAAAATAATTCGCCAGTTTCTAAAGTCAAACATATACTTGCCATGTGGGCCAGCAGTCCTACTCCTAGATAATCACATGAGAAAACTGATTATGGTTATTCAAAACCTCCAATTAAAAGTTTAAGGTAACTTTATACATCATTATCAAAAACTGAAAAACAGCTCCAATATCCTACAATAGGTGATTTGGGTAAGTGAAGTATAGCACATGCTCACAATGGAATACTACTAAGCAATCGACAACACAAACTACAGTGTAGATAATTTGAGATATTATAGATGAAAAGTGCCAGCCTCAAAAATATGCTGTATGAGTCTATTTATGACATTTGAGACATATGGAACAGCTCAGTGGTCTCCTTGGCCTTGAAACGTAGTGATGAGTTATCTACAAGAGAACGTCATAGGAGAAATTCAGTAAGTGATAGAACTGTGTGTACCACGAGTGTGGTAGTTATTACATGGATATATGTATTTTTCAAGATTCATGAAACTGTATACCAAAAAGCAAGTATACTATTCTACGTAACTTTTTTAATAAGTATGTAGATAGGCTGCTTTTGGTTAGAATTGGCTTTATCCTGATAATAGCAATATTAGATAAAGGAAACAAGGATGAAACAAAAATTACAACATAAATATATTTTGGGCCTTAAAGAAAATCTCAAAACATTACAGAGAATGAAAAGATACAATGTTCTCTGATCAAAGTTCAGTCAGGTAGGAAATTAATGAAAACTAGTCATAAAATCCTGCATTTTTAAAAATTTAACTTGCAAAAACCATAATTGTATCTACATAACTTGCCGTAAGTGATAACATTAATCTGATAGTATTAATCTAAAACATGTGAAATAGGGGCTTCCCCGGTGGCACAGCGGTTAGGCACTGTGCTGTGGAGCTGTTGGCAGCTGTTAGGCACTGCGCTGTGGAGCTGTTGGCAGCGGCAACGCGAGTTCGACACCCAGCCAGGGAGATTCCCACATGGCGCGGCAGACCTCTCCTGCCTCGCCCGCTGCTCCCCTCAGCAGTGTGTTTCCACCGATCTGCCTGTTCTGCTTCCCACTCTGTCTCTGGTGAACCCTCTCGCCAACCCACACCTCTGGTCTATACCCCAGCTTGTATTCATAAATCTTTAAAAAAATAAATAAAACATGTGAAATAGAGCTAAAGCATTGATCAAAGGAAAGCTTAGCATTCTAAATGCTTATATGAGAAATGAATGGCTGAAAGTCAATATTGTCTAAGTATTCATCTTAAAGGAACCGGATATTAATGAAAGAACACATTTAAAATAGATGATCAAACCAAAGATGAAATGATTAAAATGAACAAAATCTGAAAAAAAAAACTGGCTACAATGGTATGGAAGATGATATTGGAAAGACAGTGCTTCTCACCCTCTTCATGTAGGCTACAACACCATCCCTATTAAAATTCCAGAATATTTTTCCCGAGTTTCTCATCAAAAGTCTCCATTTAAAAATCATCTAAAGGATTACTTCAAGAATGGAAAATATGATCTCAAAAGTTGTCAGACGCAGGAGGAAAGGAGACTAAACCAAACAGATTGTCAGTATAAAAAAATGTTCCTTTGGTGGAACTAGAATATTAAAACATCTTTTAATTGTAAAAAGGAATTTTTCATTGTCAATATGCACGTGGACAAAGTGCATCACTCTGATGAGTTGCTGGTTCAGTGAGCAGGGCCCTTGGGGTTCTGAGAAAAGTTTCAGCTGAGTTCCCAGTTCAGCCACACACAGCAAGTTCACCCAGGAAACCATGACATTTACACAGACACAGGCAGAACAAGGATACATTTTATTTTTTTTTAAGATTTATTTATTGATGCAAGCTGGGGTGTAGGCCAGAGGTGGGGGGCGGCAAGAGGGTTCACCAGAGACAGAGTGGGGAGCAGACAGGCAGATCGATGGAAATACACTGCTGAGGGGAGCAGCGGGCGAGGCAGGAGAGGTCTGCCGCGCCATGTGGGAATTTCCCCAGCCGGGCATCGAACTCGCACCGCAGCTGCCGACAGCTCCACAGGGCTGTGCTTAACCCGTCAAGGCCCCAATGGTTACATTTTAAAAGGACAGATTTATTGTTGTTATTTACCTGACCCCTTCTGCCCCTTCCTGTGGCCCCCACCAGAAGGTGTCTTAGACTTGTAGCTTTCAGGCCTCAGTGACCCTGCTTTGGGCCAACCCTGTTTGGCTGGGCATTTACCCTCAAAGGGATGGGTTGCTTTGTGTGTTTGATTGGAAACTATTATCCTTTCTTTTCTTCTCTCTAGGCACACTAGTTGTATTAGAGTTCTTTTCTATTCAAGCTCTTACGCATTAAGTGTATGTTTTGTCATTATGGGGTGGAGGGCAGAACCTATTTAGAGCAGGCAGGGTTGAGGGACCTGGGGTGCCCCTCAGCCTGCCCACTAACAAAATGACACCACACATGTTTGTCAGGCACTCATGTTATTAGTGTCCTCAGAAGAAACAATCTCATTAAACATTAAGCAACCCATTATCTTTGCCTAAACCGTTAGGTTAAAGGTTATGGCAAGGGTCGAGTCTCCGTCCTTGGTCCTCAGCTCTTGGCTCAGGCCCAGCCACACAAAGCCCAGGAACAATGTAAGGTACTATGTGTGTCAAAAGCAGAGTCTGCATATTGTGGGCCTGGGCAAGAACTTTCCAGCCAGGAATGCTGGTAGCAGCCAAGTGCCAGTGTCTAGTTCCAGCCGAACTACTTCCCTATGAACCTCTGGGACCACTAGCATTGTCTCTCTTCACACAGACTTTGTTCTAGGAGACAGTTTTCATAAAGGCTGCTTCCCCTCCTTCATGCCTAGATGTAAATCCCCAATATTTGAACTGTCTTGGACATTCTCTTCAACAGTTAATCTGATGATACTGTCTCATAGCCTGACCCTGTCATGTTGGTAGGTACTCTAGGCCTTGCAGTTAACTCAGCTTAAAACTCACTGTCTCTTGTGAGAGTCTATTGTTATATCACAGAAAGTTAAGATATATGATGAACAGAGTTTTAAATCATGTAAGGTCCTGTGTAGGGGATGAAAAACAATTTCCCTCTACCTTTCTGGGTTCTGAGACCCCTCTGGGCTATTTTGGGAGGTTACCGGGTAAAGCACCTTAAATGAGGGGTTGGTTGTTATGCAAATTTAAGTCAGTCTTCTCCATTGATAAGAGTTTCTACAGATTTAGTCATTCTTGGTAGTGGAGGGAGACACCCTTACAAAAGGAGGTTTCTCTGATAGAAGGGTAACTTATACACAGTTTTCAGAGCTGCTTCTGTGTCTGTTTCTTAAAAATAATCAGGCCAAAACAATAGTTATGCCAAAGACATTTTTAGAGGTATTCTTCTCCCCTTCACATTGTATTGTTATAAAGGACGATAAAGATAATGACCAACTTTAGGACCCAAGTTACGTGAACTCAATTTAAAGCATGTTAAACATGTGTAACAACTTACAGAATTTTATTTTCTAAACCATTAGATAGGAAAGACACCAATTAAAATAAAGGCAAGAAGGAAGGAAAAATGTCCAGGAAAAATTATAAGGAAATAGTAATTAAAATAAGATAGAAAATACTCCATTATTGCTTTTTGGTTTTCCAAGGATATGACCTATAAAATTTATAAGCTTACTCCTATACTCCCAAATTAGAAAATTCATTCTTCCCAAGCATATGTGAAAATTTCTAAACATTAACCTCATATCAGTGTCATCCAGACTATCTTGTGACCGTGATGCATTCCAATTGCATATTCTATAAAGATGACATTAAAACATTTGGAAATTGAAAAACACGTGTCAAAACCATATTAGCATGGAAATTAGAAAGTATGTAAAAGTAGATAATACTGAAAAGACCAAATACAAAATTCCAAAACTTGTTACATATAGCTAAAGTGACTTTCATTAAAAATAAAAATGGAAAGTAAATAAGCTCAAATTAGAAAAAGAAATGTAAACTTAGAGGCCAAAGGAAATAATTAAATATATAAAAATATCTAAAACAGAATATAGTCAGATCATGTGTCTGAAGTGAAGAGAACCAAGGCTGTTGTAGAAGATGAAGTCAAGGCTCCGCTCCCTGCCCACGAAGCCCAACACTGAACCAGGAGAATGCCTCTTCACAAGTGTTCATTCAACATGGCCACCAAGGCAGTCAGCAGGATTGACATCCTAAAAGCTGGCTCTCTGAATGGCGGGGGTTCTGTGATTATATGAGAGGGAGGAGAGTAAGAGAGTGTTAGATGTGAAGGTTTGAAGGACTTTGCATTTCCAGGTCTGAGGAATTACTGGGTGGTCTTGTTAGGCCGTCACGGACACCAGGGGACAGGAGACAGAGTAGGGTATAGATAGAGTTTATTAGCTCAGCTGAGGACCCTTGAGCCAAAGGGACTCAAAGGCCCCGTTTTGGTTTTACACACAGCTTATATACTTTCTTAACCATACTAGTCATGTTTATCCATACCACTACCCTATCCTAAGGAAAACATACATTATCCTTATCTTAAGCAAAGCAGATGTAC
>PVIJ01023639.1:0-13874 GCA_004024925.1 Scalopus aquaticus | reverse complement strand
CCCTCTAATTCCATCCATGTCGCTGCAAATTGCATGTGTTTATCTTCTTTCCATGCTGAATAGTACTCCATTGTGTATATGGACCACATCTTCTGGATCCAATCATCTATTTTTGGACATCTGGGTTGCTTCCATACCTTTGCTATTGTGAACAGTGCTGCAATGAACATACGGGTGCATGTATCCTTTTGGATTAGTGCTTTTGTGTCCTTTGGGTAAATTCCCAAAAGTGGGATTGCTGGGTCGTATGGAAGCTAATTTCTATGTTTGAACACTCACGAGTGGATATTAAATGCTATTTTTTAAAAATGTCAATACTTCACTAGGTTATTTATTTATTTATTTTAAAGATTTATTTAATTATGCATACAAGCTGGGGGGCAGGCCAGAGGTGTGGGGCGGTGAGAGGGTTCACCAGAGACAGAATGGGGAGCAGCACAGGCAGATGGACGGAAACACACTGCTGAGGGGAGCAGTGGGCGAGGCAGGAGAGGTCTGCTGTGCCATGTGGGAATCTCCCTGGCTGGGAATCAAACTTGCGTCGCCGCTGCGGACAGCTCCACAGCGCAGTGCTTAACCGCTGCGCCACCGGGGAGGCCCTTCACTAGGTTATTTAAATTAAATATGCAGTTTATTACAAATTAAATTTTAATAATCCAGGTTAATATTCATAGCGTTGGGAGATAAATCACGATAAGAGAAATATGTTCCCTCCACAAAATAGATTTTAGTGAAAAGAGCACAGAAGAATCTTTATTATAAAATATTTGTAAGTTGAAATACATGTAAAGGCTTGATGGCTAAAAAAAGAATAAGTACTTTCTATTCAATTTATTTTTTGTGAACTGTCCCAAAATGTCTACCTAAAATTCTGAAAAAGTTATAAAATAAAACGCTAAAATCAGGGGTGTTTCCAGGCCACTTAGAAAAACTGTTCACCCCCATGTGGAACACCACACCTCATTTTTTTTGAAATGGTGGTATAGGCATTGCGTGGAAGAGCTAAAGAGGGGTGATCACCCAGAACTTGTGGGTTCAAGTCCTTGTTTTGCCACTTGTAGCTGTGTTACTCTGGGCAAGTTACTCAATGTCTCTTTGACTTACTTACCTTGTAAAACGGGATGTATTTGTCTTCTATTACTCCATAAAAAACCACCCCAAAACTGAGTGGCTTACAGCAGTAGACACATAATGACTCAGTTTTTTTGGGTCAAGGATTTGGAAACAGTTAAGCTGGTGGTTCCGGTTTGGGGTCTCTTGTAAAATTGCAGTTTTGGGGTAAACAGTCATTTCACCAGTTTTTGGTTGGTGACACAAACAGAGAGCAACACAATCAGCTGGAGAAAATACAGGTGAACTTACCCAAAACAAAACAAAGGAAGTGTTCTTATGTATGTGTTCCCTAGAAATAACATGGAGAAGACCAATGACAAAGGGTCCACTGGAGAAAAAGGGAGTGGTGATTAGCGGTGGAATGACTTCTCTGAACTGGTTCCAGCTTCTCTCATTGGCTGAGCGGATACTAGGCCCCTCCTCCTTCCTCTGACAGCAAAGCAACATAGCCTCCCATTGGAGATGCCAGGTTTGTCTCTCCCGATTGGATTCTGTCGCATGCATGGGATGCAAGTACCTGAGAATTCCCTGTTAGCCTTCCAACCTCTTTTAAATGTGGTGTCTGCATATTAGTTTGCACGCAGTGTAGACTGGGCTGGGCAGCAGTCACTTAAAAGCTTGTCTGAGATGGGACTTCCCTGGTGGCACAGAGGTTAAAGTATCAGCGCTATCAAGCTATTGCCAGCCACTGAGGCACGAGTTCAATCCCCAGCCAGGGAGCTTCCCACATGGTGCAGCAAACCTCTCCTGTCTCTACTGCTGTTTCCCTTAGCAGCGTTATTTCAGTGGATCCACCTGTTCTGCTCTCTGCTCTGTCTCTGGTGAGTCCTCTCACCTCCTGCACCTCTGGTCTCACCCCAGTTCTTGTATGCATAAGTAAAAATGTTACAGGGCAGGGAGAGGGACACCCCTGAAACCCCAGACCTGCCCTGTTCTAAATGGGTTCTGCCATCTGCCGCATCAATACAAAACATACAGGACCTTTTGTGGAAAGAAACTTTAATACAACTAAAAAGGACAGAGAGACAAAGACTGTATTTTCTAAGTCAAGCACCCCATGTTATCCAACTCCTCGTGGGTAAAAGTCCACCCAAACAGGATTGGCCCAAAGCAAGTCCCGAAAGCCTGCCACAAGCCTAGAACAGCTTTTGGCAGGGACCCACACATAAGGGTTAGAAACAGCCAGACAATTCTGGGAGGAACCAAAATACCTTTCGGCAGGGACCCATCCAAAAGGGTCAGAAACCGTCAGACAATTCTGAGAAGAACAGAACAAAATCAAAACCCAAATCAACACAGCCATCGTTAACCTCCCCACGGGTCTCTCACCCACATCTCTTTCAATCGGGCCAGGCCAGTGCAGCTTCTTTACAAGTCTCTTTGCTCCTTGGGCCTCTTCTGGCTCCATCCTTCTCCCGTCTCCTCCTGTCTTCTGTCTGTGTGTCCTCTGTGTCTCCTCTCTGTTCTCAAGCTTCTTATATCCTGCTCAGTTTCACCCTACCTTGGGTGGGACAGGGAACCTGGGACACACCCTTTCCCCAGGGGACCACCCTGTTACAAAAATGAATCTTCAGGGAAAAAGAAAAGCTTGTCCAAGATGTTGGGTTCCCAGGTGCTTGCTCGGGGGTGCTGACTGATGTCAGGAGGGCTCAGTTCCTGCCCACTGGGGCTTCTGGAGTCTTCTCACAAGAGAGTGATGATTTAGCAAGACTCCCCCACCCTTCCTGTATGCTCTTAGTAATTTTTTATCCACATCACCACCCCCAACTCTAGTGGCTGGCTGTAAATTCCAACTCTCTTTGCTGTCTTCAGATTTAAGCTCCATCTCATTCCCCTACTGAGATCACCTTGACACAGATTACAACAGGCTGTTTGAACAAGAATCAGGATTCTCTTTTTACCCCTCCATCACCCTCTACGTCAGAGTCCTTCGTCATTTGCCTACTTCCAGCTCTAAGTGTCCGCAAAGCCCGCACGTGGCTCCCTTATCCGTGGGCTTCTTTCTTTGACTACAGAGTCCAGGCAGCTCTCTTCCACCTAGTTTCTTTTAGCATTTTCATGTTGAGGATGACATCAGATCCTCCCAAATCAAATGCCAAGGGGAGGGGTCAAGTTCCTTCTTTGGTTTCCTTGATGCTTCCTATCACTTGGCTAAAATGGGGATAAAACATCCCCTCTATTCCTTGTTGAAGGAAGGGACACGGGCTCTTCCCCTGCAACCTGAAGATAGGCAGGTTGGCTAATTCAGGCAAAAGAGGTTTGAGAGCCATTCCTTTTGCTAGTCTGGCCAAGACTAGCCCTTAAAGTGAGGGTTCTTCATACCGATTGCCAAAGCACTGAGCGAAGGGGACATTAGAGTGAATCCTGACAGGAAAGCCATTCACTGAAACCCCTTCTACTTACTTCTTTTTTTTTTAAAGATTTATTTATTTATACATACAAGCTGGGGTACAGGCCAGAGGCATGGGGCGGCGAGAGGATTCACCAGAGACAGAGTGGGGAGCAGAACAGGCAGATCAGAAATACACTGCTGAGGGGAGCAGCGGGCGAGGCAGGAGAGGTCTGCTGCACCATGTGGGACCCTCCCCGGCTGGGTGTCGAACTCGCACCGCGCGCCACCGACAGCCCCACAGCGCAGCGCCCAACTGCTGCGCCACCAGGGAGGCCCTCTACTTACTTCTTTCAAGGAGAGTGGCTTTTGATCTGGAGTCCTCTGGCCAGCCTCTTGGTTAAGTGACTCATGAGTGCAAATGCATACCGATTTCTGAAGGTATGTTAGCTACCGTTACCCAACACGACATTCCGATGACCAATATTTCTTCTCAAAAATCTCCCACTTTCAAGACATTCAGCAAGGGAGGGGGAGGATAAAGGCTCAAAATGGGAGAGGATCGAGCACAAGGGACTGTGGTGATGGTTCACGGGTGAATCGGTGGTGGGTTACCTACGGGGATTACACTATAATGTAAAAGATATAAATAATAATATATACATATATTTAAAAATCTCCCAGTTTCTCAAATGTGTGCTGTTAATTGAAAAGAGTTAAATTAGTTCTGTATAAATTATACTCTGTATCTAAGGGCCTTAATAATCATTGATGGGCAGCTCCCATGTCCAACTACATAACATTCTTTGAGTTTGTCTTGGGTTCACTAAGGGAGATTGTACCATGTTATGCAGTTCTGGTGTCTGCACCTCACAGTAGTTTTTCTCTAAAGAGATAAATCTCAGGGCCTCCCTGGTGGCACAAGGGTTTAAGTCATAGCACCATGAAGCTATCAGCAGCCACTGCAGCACGAGTTCGATCCCCGGCCAGGGAGCTTCCCACATGGCGCAGCAGACCTCTCCTGTCTCCCCGCTGCTCCCCTTAGCAGTGTACTTCAGTCAATCCAATTGTTCTGCTCCCCTCTCTGTCTCTGGGGAATGCTCTCACCACCCCCACACCTCTGGCCTACACCCCAGCTCTTATATGCATAAATAAATAAAAATAAATCTTTTTAAAAAAAGAGATAAATCTCATTTTTAGCACATTGGAAGTATTTTGCTATCCATGACTTGTTTCATTCTCAAGAATGTATCAGAATAGTAAATGCTAAAACAACTACCCTAAAATAATGTTGCCAATCCAGCAGCTTTTAACTTTTGAAGGGATTCATATATCTCACACACATGCAAACGCACACGCATACACACCCCAGTTTGTCATGTCGATTATTTTGAGCTGAAAGCAACTGAGAAACAGCAGACACAGAAGAGCTCTCTGCCTAAAAGCAGGACAAAGATTTCCCTTTGGGAAGATGACATAAACTTCCACTTGTAAAGATATTCCCCTCTCCGGGAAAACTGAAGTGAGATGACAAACCTTACTAACCAGCTCTCAGCTATGTACGGTTCCTTGTCACCTTAATTTACTGCTCCTGGAACCCAAATTCCCTTTGGGTTTTAGTCACTTCTAAATTGGGTCACTTCTGCAGAATTTATCACCCATTGTTAAAATTGTATTTAAGCCCTATACCCATGAAAATATTTTATTTTATTTTTTTTAAAGATTTATTTATTTTATACATACAAGCTGGGGTACAGGCCAGAGGCGTGGGGGGGTGACAGGGTTCACCAGAGACAGAGCGGGGAGCAGAACAGGCAGATCAGAAATACACTGCTGAGGGGAGCAGCGGGCGAGGCAGGAGAGGTCTGCCACGCCATGTGGGATTCTCCCCGGCTGGGTGTCGAACTCGCATTGTGCGCGCTGCCGACAGCTCCACAGCGCAGCGCTCAACCGCTGCGCCACTGGGGAGGCCCAAGTCAGTCTTTTTAGATTAAAAAAAAAGAGAGAGGGGCCTCCCTGGTGGTGCAGCGGGTTAAGCACAGGGCTGTGGAGCTGTCGGCAGTGGCAACATGAGTTTGATGCCTGGTCAGGGAGATTCCCACATGGTGTAGCAGACCTCTCCTGCCTTGCCCGCTGCTCCCCTCAGCAGTGTATTTCCATTGATCTGCCTGTTCTTCCCCCCATTCTGTCTCTTGTGACACTCTCGCCACCCCACGCCTCTGGCCTGTACCCCAGCTTGTATGCATAAATAAATAGATCTTTAAAAAAAAAGGAGAGAGAGAGACTTAACAGTGCATTCCTCCCTTTGCATTGCTGCAGTCCATTCATTAGAATGGAAGAGACTAGCCCTATGTAGCCTAGCTTCAGCAATAGATCAGGACCACCTGTGGCTAGAAACCTCTTCTATCAAGACATCGTTAATGCCAATGACCCATTGTTTTTACCTATATAAACTAAAATCAAACTTGTGTTTACTGAATCAGCTTTCACTGTAAAATCTGTTGGATTGCTTCCTGGGTTCGAACCCTCACTTTGATTATCTAATAAACTCTTTTTTATTTTCACTGGACACTGCCCAGTTTCTCCAACTAGAAACATTCTCCATTCAGTAAGGAGAGGGACCTTTTAGAAATGGAAACCACTTTGCATAATCTCCTCATTAAAAGGTTTGTTACTCCCCATGACTTTGAATAAGATTGAAACTCTTACCTAAGAAGCCTGCAGCAATTTGGCCCCAACCTCAATTCCCAATGCATCTTCTATCTAGTCATTACTATTCATCCTATTCCAGCCATCCCTGTCTTTCTTCTTCCTCAAAGATAACAAATTCTGTTGCACCTTGTAGATTGCCCCCAGAATGTTTCCCTGCCGGGTCTTTGCATTGTTTTCTCATCTTCATCCTTTAGGTTTTTGGAACAAAGGTCACCTCCTCCAAGGTGTCTTCCTGTATCAGCTCCTCACCCAGGTAATATCTACCCCATTATCTACTTTGTTTCTAACACATTGATAATATAAATTTTTTTGTTCATTTGCTTAACTATGAAGTGTTAACTCTTTTCACCACATTCTTCTCCTGTTGACCCCTGTTCCCATGAAATTAATCTCCCCCAGGATGAGCACCTTATCTGCCTGCTCAATCCTTTTTCTCACCTAGAACATGCTTGGAACACAGGAGTATTTATTGACAACGCAGGTATAGACTGTGTTTAACAAATACTTGTTGAATATGGAATAAAAGGAAGCCTTGTTCCATGCAGCACAACAGTCGATGTGACTGGGTTTCTGCTTTCTTCAATGAGATAACATTTTATTTTATTTTTTTAAAGATTTATTTATTTATGCATACAAGCTAGGGTACAGGCCAGAGGCATGGGGCGGCGAGAGGGTTCACCAGAGACAGAGTGGGGAGCAGAACAGACAGATCAGAAATACACTGCTGAGGGGAGCAGCGGGCGAGGCAGGAGAGGTCTGCCGCACCATGTGGGATTCTCCCCAGCTGGGCATCGAACTCGCATCGCACGCTGCCGACAGCTCCACAGCCCAGCGCTCAACTGCTGCGCCACCAGGGAGGCCGAGATAACATTTTAAATTGTAAGTGACCTGTATTCATTTCCTAGGACTTCTTAACAAAGTACCGCCAGTTGGGTGACTTAAAACAGCATAGCTATGTTTTCTCACAGTTCTGGGACCAAGAAGTCTAGAATTCAGTCATGGCAGGACCAAGCTCCACCTGAAGCATCTAAGAGAGCACCCCTCCTTAACAGCACCCCTGTCCTCAACAGACTCCTGTGGTTGTCAACACTTCACTTAAGGCTTCAGCATTCCAGTCTCTTCCTCCATCATCAGAGGGCATTCCCCCTAATCCTGTATGACCTCATTTCAAGTTGATTACAAATAAGTAAATTCACATTCAAAGTTATGGGGGTTGGGACAGTAACATTTCTTGGGGGTGGGAAACAAAAGTCGATTGATACCTAACTAATACCTACACTAGGACCCCAGCTGGAAAAGTTCCTTTCATCTTTGACTTTTCTGTGACCCGTAAGTTAGATTAGAGATAGGCCCCGAATCTAGGCTGTTCATTCATCAAAGGCTTAATATGTTTTTAATATGCTTAATATGCCCTTAGGCCCTTTAAGGCCTGATATGTTGGTATTTCTTTTTTTTTAATTTCTTTTTCATTTGTGCATACAAGCTGGGGTGCAGGCCAGAAGTGTGGGACGGTGAGAGGATTCACCAGAGACAGAGTGGGGAGCAGAACAGGCAGATCGACCGGAATACACTGCTGAGGGGAGCAGCAGCAAGGCAGGAGTGGTCTGTTGCGCCATGTTGCAATCTCCCTGGCCGGGCATTGAACTCGCACCGCAACCGCCGACAGCTCCACGGTGCTGCGCTTAACCTGTTGCGCCACCGGGGAGGCCCTGTTGGTATTTCTTATTGAACATATAGGTTCTCACTGCTACTCATTCCTCAGAGCCTACCACTAAGACACTAGAATAGCCATCATGTGACATTGCCAAATTGGATCCCTAAAAAGATTTCATGTTCAGTCTAGTTTTATGATTTAATTGCATGATAAGCTTTTGGGGGCACAGAGGAGCTCATCTGGGCATCTAACGATCTTTTACAACATTAGTTTTTTATTAAGAACATTTAACTGTAAATTAAGTTTATAATCTAAGTTACAAGTCAACTGGGAGTGGAATTGCATAGTTACACTGGGGAATATTTAGACAGGAAGAGTTAAAAATGATGTGAGAGTCAAATAATGTGATAGTGTCAGAGAGATCACAGGTGACACGCTACTGATGACATCTTAGAGTGTTGCTGCTCTAGGGGGGCATTTGTCCTGTGGTCACCCCAAATCTAAAGAACAAAGCTCTGATCTAGCATGGTAGTCACTGTCGTAGGAGGTTCAGTAAATTTTTTCTGCATTGTTAGGCCTTCAGGGACTTTATTTTTTAACCTTTTTATTTATTTTTGCATAGAAGAATTGGGTGTAGGTCACAGGTTGGGGGGGTGGTGAGAGAATTCACCAGAGACAGAGTGGGGAGCAGAACAGGCAGACTGACTGAAATATACTTCTGAGGGGAGCAGCTGGGAAATAGGAGAGGTCTGCTTTGCCCTGTGGGTCAGCTCCCTGGCCAGGGATCGAACTCAGGCTGGGGCAGTGGGGCTTCGAGGTGAAAGTGCTGAGACTTAACTCCTAGGCCACCAGGGAAGCCCCCTTTCTAGCACTTTAGAAACTACACATGGCTAGAAGTTGACTTTGTCTGTAAATACTGAGCCAGCTGTGGATTTCTAGCTTTTGAATTCAGTGAGCTAACAATTCAGTCCATCTTGTTACAGAGAAAAAGACTTTAGGATCCTGCTAAATGGATCCCACCCAATGAGCAGTCTCCCTGGAAGAGGAGGCAGTGATGGGCGTTCAAGACCACCCTGAGCCAACCATGGATGTTCTAGATATTTGCATACTGCAGGGTAGAATTCCAATATATTCTTCCATTGGGGGTTATTCGGGAGGGAGGGGGAGAGGATTGTATACAATGTTGTTTTTTATTATAAAATATAGCCCCTAAGTTTCCCAAAAAATCAAACACATATCATTGACTCCTCATTATAATGAGCAATAATGAGATTTATTTTGGCACTCAATCAATAGGGTTAATTTAAAGATTTATTTATTTATGCACATAAGAACTGGGGTGTAGGGCAGAGGCATGGGGTGGTAAGAGGGTTCACCACAGACAGAGTGGTGTGCAGAACAGGAGGATCTACTGAAGTACACTGCTGAGGGGAACAGACAAGAGAGGTCTGCTGCACCATGTGGGAAGCTCCCTGACCGGGGATCGAACTCATGCTGCAATGGCTGGGAATAGCTTCATAGTGCTGAGACTTAACCCGTTGCGCCACCAGGGAGGCCCAAGAATAATGTGAATTAAGCTGAGTCTGAAGTGCCATATACAATATTTTACAGATGGGCCACATTTCTGAGCAAACAAGAAAGTACCTACCAGTCTTCTGCCAGGGCTTAGAAGTCCTCGGCACCGTCTGGGGGTAGACATCATTGCTTTCACTCAACACTCCTGCAGCCAGCAGAATCTTGCTGCTGCTGGAAACTCTCAGGTGCTTTCCCTGAATGACGGTGCTCTCAAAGCAGGTATTTGTCACTTCCCAAAGGACAACTCAGCCCCCCTTGTATCTTAAAGTGGATCTTTAAAAGGATTTTAAAAGCCCATTTATCACTGGACTATTTTCCATAGATGGAGAGAGGAATGGAATATTTATATTTATTCACCCAACATTTCATGTGTGAAAAATCTCCATTCAATGCACTAGTAGGCATAACAAAAAGAACAAAACAAAGCATCTTCATCATCAAAGATGAATGCAACAAAATATTCAAAGCAGTGAGAAGAATGATTGCAATTCAGGGGAGCGTGTGGGGTGTACTCAAAAAGAGGTTGAACCTGAAATGTGGTCCTAAATCATAGATCATTTCTGACAGGGCAGATCTGGGTCTTGGCTGATGATGGGAGGATTTTCAATACATAGAGATACTCAGCAGGTGGAGTGAAATGGAAGAATATTCTAGAAAGAAAGTATGACTACAGCACAGGGCTGGGGTGCCTGGGGCTAGCACTACCCACTGTGGCCACTAAAGCTATAATAGAAGGAAGGTGTGGACTCTGACGCTAGAAAAGTAGGCTGGCTCCAACTCCCAGAGAACTTGCAATGCCAGATAACTGAGTCACTATTTTATAGTTCCGGTGAAAGACAGGTGGGACACAGATGTCATGATCTTCCTGGAATGAGGCGAGTTGAGAGGTGGCACTATTAGCATTGGTGCCAGAACAACAGTTCTGGCCAGACCAAACTGGGACCTACATCGCTCTCTTCGTTGGCAAAGTCTGCAAAGAGAAACTTTGATGGGAAGGGTGCTGGTGAGAACAGGGTGGGGGTGAGGCCGGGCTGGGCACACAGTGGACAGTCCTTCCTGGCCTCTTCCAGCTTGCTGTGGGTGGCAGCCCTAGCATTCCTTGGCTTGTGGATACAGCACCCCGATCTCCCCCTTTGTGGCATTCTCCCTGCGTGTCTTCACATCGTCGCCTCTCTGCACGTCTGTCTCTGCATGTCACATCTCTGTCTCTCCTCTTATAAAGACACATCAATCCTACTGGATTAAGGTCCCACCCACCCAACCCCAGTGCACCTCTCACCCCCTCTCACCCCTCTTCACTATATCGACAAAGACCACACACCACACAGGTCACATTCTGAGGTTCTGGGAATGACACGAATCTTAGGAGGACACTCTTCATCCCAGTACAATTTCTGAGCAGGAAACTTGGAACGAGTGGAGAATGACTTGTGACCCTCAAACACAAAGGTGAAAGGGATGAATTTGACTTCTTTGGGCAGCTTTCTCCTAAAGGCCCACAAGGTGCTTTCTGCAGAGTATATAGCTAAAATGTCAGGGTGCAGGAGATGGTCCACTGAATCCCCTCCTGATTCTACCCACTTTTCTCAAGTCTATACTCTTCTCTTTTTCCCTCCTGGAAGAGAGGAAGACTTTGAATAGCAGAAATCAAGCCCTGCTGGAAATTGGGAGGAGTATGTCCAGTCCCGTCTCAGCTACTTTTAATTTTGTCACTTTGGCCAAGTCATCTAATCTCTGAGTCTGCTTCCTCCTGCATAAAATGAAGATGTGGGGCTGTTTCTGTGTCTCTAAAATGAGGATGTTGAGGATGATCAGAAAAGGGTAGACTTTCAGAAGGCATGTTCCCCCCCCCCACCATCTATCAGGCAGCAGTTGTGGTTATAAGCAACAGAAACTGATCATCTTTTTTTTAAATTTTTTAAAAATTTATTTATTTATGCATACAAGCTGGGGTACAGGCCAGAGGTGTGGGGCGGTGAGAGGGTTCACCAGAGACAGAGCGGGGAGCAGCACAGGCAGAGCAATGGAAATACACTGCTGAGGGGAGCAGCGGGTGAGGCAGGAGAGATCTGCCGCGCCATGTGGGAATCTCCCTGGCCAGATGTTGAACTCATGTCGCCGCTGCCGACAGCTCCACAGCGCAGCGCTTAACTGCTGCACCATCAGGGAGACCCAGAAACTGATTATCTTGAGCACAACTGGAGTTTTTTCAAAGGCTCTTGGAACTGGTACCGGGAACAATCTAGTTCAGCCACTGACTGCAGTGGATCTGATCTCCTCCCTCTCTCACACACCCTCCCTGTTGGCATGTGTTGCTCAAGGGACAGAGTCCTAGGTATGAGTCTAATTATCGTTCTCGGTCATTGGCATTGCTTCCAGATGTGCTGGGTATAGGTCGAGCAAAGACCAGATTTCCCCAAAGAGAGACTGAATTGCTGATAGAAAGAAGATTGAAGAGTGAACACTGCAGGAGAGAACACACATCTGGAATTCAGCCAAGCATGGAGATTTTCACAGTAGACTGAGACACTTGTACCTTCACACTAATGCTATGGTTGTATTGTTAATATTGTTATCACTATTATTTGAATTTCGTGGTTAAGGATTCATAGTCTGGAATCAGGAGGCCCTAAGTCTGAATTCCACTCTTCCCCATAGTAGCTATGTGATTTTGGGGAAGTTATTTACTATGTGTACAAAATAAGCCTCCTTATTCGCGTCTGTAATGTGAGTGTAATGAAAATAATGACTTGATGGATAAACTTTTGTTAGCTTTAAAGGAGATAATATATGCAAAAGAACTTAATGCTATGCTAGACCCATAAATACATAGCACCTAGTAATAATCTTTATGGACCAGGCACCAAGGAAGTACTTTTGTGCATGATTTCATGTAACCTTCACAACTACCTGTAGTGTTAACATCAGAATCCATGCCCCCAACAAAAGTGGAAACAGGTTCATCTGAGAAAGTTGGTTCAGGACACACAGCTGTGGGAACTGTCCAAGTCGGGACTCCCCACTGCAGCTGTGGCCCCCCCCCCCCACGCCCCTACCCCATTCCAACCCTCCCACAGTCCCTCTTTTTCTTATTGGCAAGGAGACTTTGGTGCCACCTACCTCAACTTGTCCCTTGCCTTCTCCTCCTAAGGGGCTAAATAAGGGGGAGATCTGAAAAGTTTGCTTCTATTTCTACTTACTGCTTGTGATTACTACTAGCCTCTGGGACCATTCTATTTCTGTCTACATTCCTTATGATTAGATACCTGAGATGGAGTCACCTTTAAATCCAGGTAACAATAAAGCTAGGTTTGCTAAAAGTAAGAACCGAAGATGACAGGTCAGCTTGGAGAAGCACACACACTTATTATACTGTTCAGTCAGAAGAACCAATCAAATCACCTGAAGGTCCATATTTTTAATTATTAACCTGGAATTTGTGTTTAGATGAGGATAGCATATCAGACTTTCATAGGAATGAATTATCAGTTGCTGGTACTTTTTTAAAATCTTTTTTTTAAAGATTTATTTATTTATGCATACAAGAACTGGGGTGTAGGCCAGAGGTGCGGGGGTGTGAGAGGATTCACCAGAGACAGAGTGAGGAGCAGAAAAGACCAGTCTACTGTAGTACACTGCTGAGGGGAGCAGCAGGGAGACAGGAGAGGTCTGTTGTGCTCTATGGGTCAGCTCCTTGGCCGGGGATTGAACTCCAGCTGCAGTGGCTGTGGACAGCTTCATAGTGCTGAGACTTTACTCCTTAGTCACCAGGGAGGCCCTGGAACTTTTTTTAAAAGCTAACAGCTTTATTGATATACATACAATTCAGATATAAGCTCACATAAAAAACTGACACTCTTCAATGGCCTTATTTCTGTTTTCCTTTGACAAGCTTTATACTATTCAGGAAACAACCTTTAAAGTCAGCAATCATCCGGAAGTTAGCTTTTAATGATCTCTGTCTTTTTCATCAAGAAAAATGAAATAATTCTTTCCTGTTGATTTTCACACGCCAGAATCAAATATGCAGTTGTTGCTGTACACTGCTGGGCCTTTTCCTCAGTTCCTAAAGAAAAAAGTCAAGTTTTACAACTTTACATCCCATTACCTTGGCATTCATTCAGTGGCACAAACAAGAGTGAACTATTACCGTAATTACATAAAACCCCACTGAAAAGAACTAAAGCAGAGGGTTTGAAAAACAAGTAGCACTTTCCTTAAAGTCCATTTTATGATTAAGACAGAGGAGTGGCGCTGCTCCCGCTTCGGTGCCGAGCACCGAAGTCCCGGACTCCCGGGTCGCTCCCTTCCCGCGGGGACCAGGGCGGGGTCGCTGCGCCAGGTGAGCGGATCTCCAGGTGGGGGAGCAAGGGGCGGGCGGGCGCCAGACGGCCGGAAAGGGTTCCCCTCCTGCGGCAGCCGGGGCCACGGGAGCGGTCAGCGGGCGGGGAAGAACCCGGCGGGCAGCCGCGCCCGGGGTTCCCCAACCAG